>PYHW01010828.1:283564-358929 GCA_013186435.1 Turdus rufiventris | reverse complement strand
GTCTTTTTTTTCTTTCCTTAGGATCGGGGAGTGAAAGAAGATGAGCTGCAGAGCATATTAAATTACTTATTGACAATGCACGAGGTACATTTCTGTAATTACCTACCTTTTATTGTAACTAATTGTACCTGCTCTGTGGGAAGCTTGTTGTTGAAGTTAGTTTGTAGAATAACATTGGTGCTTTTCATACAGGATGAAAATATTCATGATGTGCTGCAGCTGCTAGTGGCACTAATGTCCGAACACCCAGCATCCATGATTCCTGCCTTTGATCAGAGAAATGGGATACGGTAAGACAGAGAAGTGAGAAAATACCTCAGAAGTAGTTCCAGTATCACCACTCTCCAGTTTGCTTCTTTTTCACATAAATATCACACTTGCTGATCTTTTAAACTTCAATTTTATTAACTTAGGATTTATTTTTTGACAAAATGAGTGATTTCAACATGTTGGAGGGAAAAAAATAGAGTTTCCATTTAAGATTATCATTATGATATTTCAAAGTATCTGCACTGTTTTACTTGCTTCTCAATCTCAAATAGAATGTGTAATTAACCAGATGCATCAAATAGCCATGTATTTGTCTCAGAATAATTTTAAATATTCTTTCTTTGTATGTTTAACATTCTCTGGGAAGAAGAAGAGGAAAACAAGAAATTATACCCTAGCCTCGCAATTTCTGTCTGAAAAGAGTGGAATGAATGTGTTTATCTGTTTGGCTGTAGAATTAATAATTCTACATAATTGATAATTCCCAAAGAAGTGTTTTTTTAGGGGGGAGGGTTTATGCCTAATTTGGTAATATAATTTTTTTTCAGGGCCTAATAATTTTATTACTAATAATTTAATGTTTACCATGAAATTTTATTTTGTGCTGCTCTGAAGATACTTTTGAAAATGGAAGGGGCTTGTAAAAGGGGAAAAAACCCCACAGCATCTACTACTTGATAAATTCAAGCTTCATTTTGCCTAAGTGCCAAAATCTTTGTGCAAAGATATATACTTAAAACTGTTTGAATTGCAATGCTTGTTGAAGGGAGGACTCATGGTTAGGACTTTGCTATAGAACTGCATATAGTTCCTATTCAAACAGAATTCTATCCCTTTCATTTTTTGAGGAAGGGTAAGTCTGATCTGGAAGACTGGAGGCATCTTTATGTAACATTGGTGGTACTGATATTAAAAGTGTTTGATGATGCAGTCTTTATATTTGAAAGTCTGTGTTGTAGAAGTGGGGAGAATGCACAGAATTACAACTTTCAAGTGTTTAAAAAACCTAAACAAAACACCCCCAAAGCTTTGCATAAAATAAGCGGTTCATTTGCCTTGGATGTCAGATGACAAAAGCTCCAGAGGTCACTTGGTAATAGCAGAAGTCATTTCAAAAGAGGAAGATACTGTCTGAAAAAGCACTCTGTAGTGGAGAGAGATTAGAAAGAATGGCTAAAAGCTGAAGCCAAGCTAATTCTAAAGGGAAACTAAAGTATAAATTCAAAAACGTGTTGCAGAGCAGTGCAGGACAAGGGTAATGTTTTGTCTCTGGGTGACTTCAGATCAAGGCTGGTTTCCATTCTGAAAGACTGCACAATTTGTGCTTAAACCTATCATATTAAGTAAATATTTAATAATTAGACTAGTTAATATTCGAGGAACTTTTTTTTAAATTCGGGATTTTAAGACAGCAGGTGTAATGAAAGAAGATTTTCACTAACATCCAGGTGCTCCAAGGATATGACCTTATGTGTTCCAGTCTGATTCTCTTGTCCTAAGCTGCAATTGCTCAGACTGTCTTTTATTTGGTTGTTCCAAGAGAGATGTATAGGGTGTTACTTACTGTTATAAAACACTGAACTGAACCAAACTAAACTATGTCTCCTGCTTCAAGACTTCATAATTGACGTCGTATACTGCACTTGATTCTTTCAGTATGTCCTATTTTCTGTAAATTGTTATATTTATTTATTTCTTAATAACTATCCTTGCTCAGTGAAATACAGGCTATATATGTGATGTTTAGTAATACAATCTATATATGTGATGTTTGAGTTTGAATTTGTTTTTCTGTTTTAGAGTAATTTATAAGTTACTGGCTTCCAAAAGTGAAAGTATATGGGTGCAAGCTTTGAAGGTCCTTGGATATTTTCTTAAACATTTGGGTCATAAGTAAGTGTTGTTTTAAAATTTTTGGAGTTGTGTATTTAAGTTCACAATGCTTCTTGTCTTTTTGTCATCATTACTGCATATTCTTTGTCAGTCTTTAGAAATAAAATTATTAGGTTTTCTGATTGATAATTTGTACACTATTAGCTTTATAAATCAGATAAATATTTTTTTCCAGTTAACTTGCTGTTACTGTGATGCTTGAAACAATACCCTGCTTGTTTTTCAGATGTACTATATACTGAAGCTCAAGTCTTAAAACAAGGGAAGGACATTTTCCAGAAATACATCTTATAACTATATATTGCGTGTTCAGCTAAAGTTAACAGGAAACATATGAGTGTGATCTGAAATTTGATTCTGTAATTATCAGTGTCATTGCAATAAAATTTTCAGGGCAGCACTTCTAAAAATAGTTTTAGAAGGATGGGAAAAATGAAATAGAATATTTTATTGACATGGGAATGTTTCTGAAGGGAAAGCAGATACATCAAGCAAGTGATGTTTAAAAAAAAGAGGTGGTAAGGACATATCTCTGTGCAAGAAATATAACATAGAAAACGTGGCAGGAAGAAATATTCCCATTTAAAAAGACCTGATGTCTCAAAATGGGTTTACTTAGTCTGATCTTCCATATTATAGTGTCAAAAAGCACTAACAATCATGCAGTGCTGCATAGCCTGCTATTGCTCATTTTTCCACTTCTGCATGTGGTGTTAAGATCCCTGCTGGGATTAGCCCAAAATGGAATTTTAGTGGGAGGTTGTGTATTATGAAAAATTAACCACATGCTTCACAAGAGGCTTCATCATATAAGCCTCATTTGAAAGGAAAGGAGGTAGGAGTCCAGCCAGAGTGTGGCATTGCTAGAAATGCTTTTCTCAGTAAGATCAATAAAGCATGACTGTATAATTGAGAGACAGTTAGCTGAGAATATGCTTCTAAATGGGATTTTTCCTTTGGGATCCAGCAAGTTGAATACTGTTCTGGGAATTAATAAAGAAAATTGATAGTCCACTCAAGAATCCCCAAGGACTTTTCAAACATTACTTAGTAAAAGTCATTCACATAGATATGAGTTGGATTAAGTATGATATACCAGATGAAGGTTTGACTTGTCAGAAGCCTGGCTGTATCCAGATAAGTGCATTTATTTAAAATATTTGTCACTTATCCAGAAAATCAAGTAGCAGCTTATGTCCTGGGTGCATCAGGCACAGCCAGGTAAAGGAGGGGATTGTCCTGTTCTGCACTGGGCGGCCTCACCTTGAGTGTTGAGAGCAGTTCTGGGTACCACAGTATAAGAAAGACATTAGACATTGGAGGGTTTTCAAAGGAGAGCCACAAGGATGGTGAAGGGCCTTGAGGGGAAGTCACATGAGGAGTGGCTGAGGGCACTTGGTCTGTTCAGTCTGGAGGAGACTGAGGGGAGCCCTCATTGCAGTTACAATTTCCTTGTGAGGGGAAGAGAAGAGGCAGACACTGATCTCTGCTCTGTGCTGACAGTGACAGGACTCAAGGAAACAGCATGAAACTGAATCAGAGGAGGTTTAGGTTGGATATCAGGAAAAAGTGTTTCAGCACCAGCCTGGCAGAGTTCAATAAGTGTTTGGACAATACTCTCGGGCACATGGTGTGTGACTCTTGGGGATGGTGCTGTGTAGGGCCAGGTGTTGGACTCTGTGATCCTTGTGGGTCCCTCCTAACTCAGCATATTCTGTGATTCTATGCTTAGAAAAAAAGAAAGAAGAATTTTCAGAGGCTGAAATTTTAATTTAACATCTACTTGCAATTATGGATGTTTCAGTGTAGTTTCCATTGTTGAGTGAACATATGTGCTTAGCAAAAATTAACTTTATTTTTCATGTAATTGAAGTGATTGAAATCCCGTTGAATACTCTGTGTAACTTAAAAAGTTCTTTTAAAATTTTTAGACCTCTGAACATCTGCAAATGTGCATATTTTATGTAGATTTTAGCAAGTAAAAACACCCTTCAATTTCATGTTTTTCGGCTAGTGCTTGTGCCTTTTTGTTCACATACATATATGTGCATACACATGACTTTATAAAATGGAAATCAACCACAAAATTTATAAAGTACTTATGTTCCTGTTTCACAGTACAGGAAGCAGACATTGTGCTGCAATACACTGAAGCAGGATCGCATAAAGAGATGCTACATGATTTATGAAATCTAAACCAATACAATATTACTAATATGTAGGTACCAAACCAATTACTGTTGCTGCAGTTCATATATACACACATCACTGATGATCCTATAGAGCAGAAGTAATTGAGTCTCAGAAATGACCAGTAATATATTAGATGAGAGCCTGAATAACTTAATTGATTTTTATTTGTAATCTGTGATGATAGACTACTTTGTTTAACAGCTGACAAAATCCTGTTTTTCTCCTTCTTTGCCACATTTGATATGCCACTTGAAATAATAGTTGTTTACCTTTGGGTTTTATCCATACATTTAAACCTTCCAATGGATTTCTATTTTTGTCTGCTAGATCATACCTTAAAAGGTTGAATGCCTGTAGGTTTTCTCATAAGTAACATATGAACTCCATTCTGTGCATAGAAAAGTACACAATATTGTAAGTTGTTGCCACCCTCTTTTGTGGTACTTACTTTGAAAATTATGAAATAATGTATTAATTTCAAAAGTTCTAGAATGAACCAATACAATTTATGTGTTATTTTCACTGGTAATCATGAAAATGCAGTTTCTTAGCTTTTGAATGCATGAAATTTTTACAAACATTACTGGATCCTATTTAATTTTTTTCTGCTACTTTAATATAGATTAATATTTCTTTTGAAAAATGATTTTTATTTTGTATCCATTATAGTAGTAGGTAAAGTTAATGATGCAAAGTATGAGAAATACTCTATTTATGATGTTATATCCCATTTGAAAAGGGTGGGGATTAGGGACACGGGGAATTCATTGATGTGAGCTACTTCCCTCTCCACTTTTTAAAGATTTGAGTAGTTTTAGATCCTAGATGTGAAATACACTTCAATCACATAGAATTTCATAAATATTCAGGATTTTATTTCTTTTTCATTGCAATGTGTGTTAGTCCACTATTGACTCATTTTGGCTTCATTAGAGAATGATAAATAAAGCAGAAAGGTGGTACTGAAAAATCCACACATATATATAGATATAGATATATATCTATATCTATAAAAGTATTAACGCATACAGATTGCTTGGGCAGTCTGAGGGAGACTGACCCAGATCACCCACTGTGATTGCTTTCAACTTAAACAATTCTGTGATTAATACTGGAAAATACGAAGCTGGATTGTCCTGAGTTTTTGTGATGTGATAAAAGGTGTGTTCTTCAGTGATAACATTTTAACCAGCCTGTACACATTTTGAACTTTCTGACCCTGAGTACGATAGGAGTTGACTTTGAGAATGGTGTGTAATTTATTTTTTACAAAAGCCCATCCTAAATATGACATTTTTTTCTGAGAACCTTCTATATTTGTACAATTGCATTCACTGTGGGAAATATATTTAATTTGTGTAAAATAACAAGCTTGGGAGCTTTTTGGTACAGCATCAAAATATTTGGCTTTTGGGTTTTATCTTGCATTTACTTAAAATGCTCATCATGCTTGGCATGTGCTTAATGGTTTTGTTTTCTCTTACAGGAGAAAGGTTGAAATCATGCATACTCACAGTCTTTTCACACTTCTTGGAGAAAGGTTGATGCTGCACACAAATACAGTGACCGTTACAACGTATAACACACTTTATGAGGTACAGATTATTAAATGTAAAGATTGTCGTTTCTGCTGTAAAAAGTATGACTTAAAAATATCTGTGCTTTATAATGCTGATTCTCAAGACTTTTGAGAAAAAATTCAGAAATTTTGAGAAAGTATTTATTGGTTCACAATGTATTTTGCCATGCTTTAGATGTTTTTATTAACAATGTCATCATATTTACATAGGCTCTTCCCACTTCTGATGGAAGAGATCCTGTTACTTAAGATGTTCATCACTTTTCACAAAAAAAAAATCTCAAAACAACAAAACCACAACAGATACTGCAGACCTCCAATTTCTCATACTTCACTGTTTGGAAACTTTGTTTCCATTGGAAGAGAAAGTGCTGAAGTCAGAGATGCTTCTCTTTTCTTTTTCTTTTTCATGTCACTCATTTTAAGTTTACAAAATTTTGACGAGTGATTTTTTTTTTTCTTTTTTAACCATGCCAAATAATAACTAACAGCCACTTTTATGTAGCAGATACTGCTTGAGGCAGAGAAGTATGACCCAGAAAGCATTCAGCTGTTCTACCAGGTTCTTTTAGAAGCTTCAGTTTTGATGATGAGCAATTTTGTAAAAGCAAAATATTGAGAACATTAAGTTGGTTGAAACCCTTGCCTTCATGCCTGCACACATAAAGCTCATGTCCAGTCTTCAATTATTACTAAAATGGTGATTTAGAACCATGAAAACTAAGCACTTCTCTAGTCTCTTTTTTCTTTTCTGGAACCTACCCTGGGCATTTAGTCATTAAAACTATTTGTTACTAAAAAAACCCTAAAAATCTATTTAGTGCATAAGATTTTCAAAAATTGCAAGAGATTCTGTTCTAAGCCTGAGTAATGTAGAAAATTATTCTCCTATGATTATAAAAACCTAAACGTCATCTATTTGCCAGTGACTTAGATCCAGATTCTTTTATATTGCACATTGCCTTTTTATGGTGTGGCCACTTGAGCTGTCAGAGTCCAGTTCCTGCATTCAGTTTTCTAAGAGCTTCTGTGATTGGTATTCTCAGAAAATGCTTAACTCATGGACACAATCAAAGTCCTCATGGAGTTCAGCATCCACAGGCATTTACATTTGAAAAAATAGCTAGAGGAAAGGAGGAAAAAGGGGTTAAGTGCTGTAAGTACAGAAGATTTGCTAAGGAACAGATATTTTCCATATGCTCTCATATAAAGTAAGGCCATATTTTAATTCTGTTTTAAATATCAATATGCAAAGACCTATTCTAAGATACTGTGTTTATGACTGACATTATTTTGATTATTTTTTAATGAGAGAGCTAAAGTTCTTCTTCAAGATAAATATTAGTACTGAAATTACTCTATTTCGAAATGCATTTACCTGAGTGTATTTACTGAGAATTCTGTGTTGATATAATTGAATTTTTAGCTTGTTCTTAAAATAAAGTTGCATACAAACATCCAGTGACAGGTATCCCAGTGTGAAAGGCTTGCAGTGTTGCCTCAATACAGATTAATTAGGTTGTCAGGTACAATTCAAGTGACAGGAGAATGCTCTGTCTTCTTCATTATGTGAAGCACCAGGATTATTCTTATGGAATGCTGTCTCTGATGCTTACTCTTTACTAGCTGGAGGAAACCAAACCCAGTTTTAAGAATTACTCGGTTTGGTTTTGATTAAATGTGTGAGAATAATTGTTGATGTATGTAGCTTGTGAAAGATATTTTGATCTGTGAATGTATAACAATATGAGAAATATGAATGGAATTTCTTTAAAATAGTGTTATTGTATATTTGGGCAATGAACTCAAAGTTTAGCTAATCAGCTACAGTACCACCATGAAAATCTTTACCCCTGCATAGAGGAATTTATTTAATTCATTCTTCAAGATTTAAAATATTTCACCTAATTGAATGTGGCCACAGTAAATGCTCTCAACAAATTTTAAAATGAACAAAGAAATACTGTAGTATTTCATTAAAAACGGTAAAATGAAGTTAATATTCTGTTTTAGATTTTGACAGAACAAGTGTGCACCCAAGTTGTTCATAAACCGCATCCAGAGCCAGATTCGACAGTGAAAATTCAGAATCCAAGTAAGGAAAATATATTATGCTTGTTTGACAAATGTGTCACCTAGAGGTTGTGGGGTTTTTTTGAAATGCTGGTTCAGAAAGTGAGAACAATTCATTCATGTATCTTAGATACATATGGGTGTCAGTTACCTCTTACATTAATGGTTGTCAGCAGCTATTTCTTTTTTTAAACATTGATAAAGTGCTTTACATAACTAATTTATTCTTTCAAAGTGATTCTTAAGGTGGTGGCAACGCTGTTAAAAAACTCCACGCCAAGTGCAGAGCTGATGGAAGTTCGACGTTTGTTCTTATCTGATATGATAAAACTCTTTAGTAATAGCCGTGAAAACAGAAGGTATGTCAATACAAATAGTATTTTCTCATCATTGATTTCTGGGTAATAGCACTTTGTTATACTGTGTGTAGAGTTTTATAGTCTGCAATAAATATATTTAAAATAAATTTAATACATTTGTGGTACCATTTCTTCGTTCAGTAACTAATACTGGATTCTTCTCTATAGTATACTTTAGTTGTTTTTTTTTTTCATGCTGAAATATTTTTAAGTTTATTCCTAAGATTGGATTGATGTTAAGAGATGATGTTCCTCCCATCTCAACCATTGTAATGTTAAAATAAAGAAACTTTTTTGGATATATTTTGAATTAATTATTTCACTTTAGATGTTTACTTCAGTGTTCAGTGTGGCAGGACTGGATGTTTTCTCTGGGATACATTAATCCTAAGAACTCTGAAGAGCAGAAGATCACAGAGATGGTTTACAACATTTTCCGTATTCTCTTGTACCATGCAATAAAATATGAATGGGGAGGCTGGAGAGTATGGGTGGATACTCTTTCTATAGCCCATTCCAAGGTAAGAAGCAGCTTGTAAATGTTGTTTTAAAATACTGGTAACACCCAAAGGCATTAGTAATATAGCAATATAAGATGTGAGGTGATTTAGTGCCATCTGGTGGCTCTCACTATTCATGTCAAGGTGGTTTTTTTCTTTTCAAACACTTTGTAAGCTGTACTTAATATGTTCCTAGAAATCTTGCTAGATTTTTCCCAGTTCATCTAGTGTATATTCATCCATATAATCTGTTCTTTTCTTTCTAAGGTCACATATGAAGCTCATAAGGAATATCTAGCAAAAATGTATGAAGAGTATCAAAGGCAAGAGGAAGAAAACATAAAAAAGGGGAAGAAGGGGAATGTGAGCACCATCTCAGGTCTTTCCTCTCAGACAACAGGAGCAAAAGGTGGAATGGAGATTCGAGAGATAGAAGATCTTTCACAAAGTCAAAGCCCAGAAAGTGAAACAGATTATCCCGTCAATACTGATACGAGGGACTTGCTTATGGCTACAAAGGTGTCAGATGATGTGCTGGGAACTGCTGAGAGACCTGGAGGAGGAGGAGTGCATGTGGAAGTTCATGACCTTTTAGTTGATATAAAAGCTGAAAAAGTAGAAGCTACTGAAGTAAAACTTGATGATATGGATTTGTCACCAGAGACACTGGGAACTGGAGAAAATGGTGCACTGGTAGAAGTGGAATCTCTTCTAGATAATGTATACAGTGCAGCTGTTGAGAAGCTCCAAAACAATGTTCATGGAAGTGTGGGTATTATTAAGAAGAATGAGGAAAAAGATAATGGTCCATTAATAACTCTGGCTGATGAGAAAGATGAACCTTCTACTAACAATACCTCATTTCTCTTTGATAAAATACCTAGTCAGGAGGAGAAACTCCTTCCTGAACTTTCAAGTAATCACATTGCCATTCCAAATGTGCAAGAGACACAGATGCATCTTGGTGTAAATGATGATTTGGGATTGCTTGCACATATGACAGGTAGTGTAGATATAACTTGTGCTTCAAGTATAATAGAGGACAAAGAGTTCAAGATTCACACCACTTCAGATGGAATGAACAGCATTTCTGAGAGGGAGTTGTCTTCATCATCTAAAGGATTAGAATATGCTGAAATGACTGCTACAACTCTTGAGACAGAGTCTTCTGGTAGCAAAACTGTACCTAATGTTGATGCAGGAAGTATAATATCAGATACAGAAAGATCTGATGATGGTAAAGAGGCAGGGAAGGAGATACGGAAGATCCAGACAACTACCACAACCCAGGTAAATTTCAGGTAGCCATGCATGTGTCTGATGTAATCACTGCTCATTGCTGAGGGGGAGATTAATAGTGTGAAATCTGAGAGATATTTGAATACTTCTATATTTCTATATTTTATGTATTTCTCAATTTATATGAAAAATGTACAGTAATTTCACAACCATAAGGCACACCGGACTATAAGGCACACTTATAGTGTTCTCTTGCAGCGAGAATCCGCCCCCAGCACTCCCCATGCAGTTGCTGGCCGAGGCCCCACCTCAACCCGGCAGCCACGGGCCTGCAGCCTCACCTCCACCTGGCAGCCGTGGCCCTTCCGGCTCCCCCCGCGACTCGCGGCTCACGCTTCCGGGTTGGCAAATTTCGCAACTTTGTACATTATATAAGGCGCACCGGACTATAAGGCGCACTCCCGGGTTCGGGCCAGAATTTTAGTCAAAAGGGTGCGCCTTATATCCGTGAAATTACTGTACATCTTCCAGGCTCATTTTCTTTGAAAATACCATAAAATGAAATCTTTCATGGCTGTATGGAAAATATATATTGCATATACTACTTAAATAAGTTATTTCCCACTAAAATCAACAACTACAATGAATTGGTTTAAATATGTGGGAAATGATGAATCCTTTAAATAATGTTCTCAAAAACAATTATCAACTGAGCAACCAGCAGAAAATTACCTTCTAATCTCTTTTTTGGGCACTATGAACTCTGAGATGTCCATGGTTAAATATTTTTCTTAAAATTAAATGTTATGAACAACGAAAAATTGAAATAGTTATTAAATAAAATATACATGTAGAATTATTATTTTCTTGAATAATGAGAAGTTTTATTTTAGCATGTTTACAGTGGAGCTGCCAGTTGGAGTTTTGATTGCTGTAGGTATGGTAACTGCCTTGTTAGATTTGGATCTCCTTGAGATCACTGAAAACACTGAAAATTACTTAGAGACCAGCCACCTAAGTGGAGATACTTACACGTTTAATGTGTTTTTATGCAGTGGCAATGCACATCAAAACTTGTTCTTGCAGATGCAGTATTATTGGTATATAGATACCAGCTCCTCTATTATGTCACTGTTATGATACTCTTGTTGCTGTCGGCATGAGACTTATCTGCAGCTGTACCTGAAGGAGAATGTATTTTACTGGACTTGCTAACCTCAAATTCTCTAAAAACAGGTCCACAATCATCACCCTGCCTTATCAGTAAGAAGTAACTATCTTTTATTAAAATTGATTGAAAGAAAGCAAGCAAACTGTGTGACAGAGATGGGAACTACTGCTTACTTCTAAGAACAGTTATTACCTTTATTAATAATAGATCAAATATTGAAGAATATCAAATTTACTCTCTTCTTTATTTCTAATGAGAATAAAATGGAAAATACTATTGAAAGCTCTATGCATAAGATTCATGTGAAAAATTAAAATCTTAGTTAAATCTAAGAAAAAAAACCCCTAATAATTTAAAGATAATTCTTAAAAAACCCATACAAAATGTAAGCAATTGTAATAATTTTAGTCCCAAAAGGTTAAATTATATAAAGGAAACCTTTTCTGCTCTCATAATACTTGCTACAGGAGATCAAAGTGAGACTAAATAAACAAGAAGCTTTTCAACTCAACTCTAGTGCTATGTCCATTTTTACATTGCTAACATAATTGTTTTGCAAAGTTCTCTTTTGTTTTTAAATTGGCAAAATGGGATTTGGGAGACTAGATGTAATTCTCTAATGACCCTGCTAGAAAGACCAGATAAACAAATTGGTTTTAAAAAATTAGGAGCTTTCCAAAAATACACATTCCTTGAAGCCACCACTATGTAGTTTGTTCATATTTTCAGTCAAATCTTCAAAGAAAATTGTGTCATTAGCCAAAAATGTAATTGTTACATATAAGCAAAATCCTATCACTGACCGTGAATGAATGGACAACACTTGGTCTTTTCTGTAAGACTTCAAATGAAGAACATGAGAGTAAAAACTTGTTGAGTAGCTGAAAAGGGGGCCAGCCACAGCCCCTCGACACTGATTGATTTGATTTGGAGCAGCTCATTTACTGAAGGATACTGCCTGCCTTGGAACACCTGTATCTCCTGTGATTTGCGGCCACATTGTTTTATCCTGTCCTTTCTCAGATTCTGTATGGCATTCAAAACCATGCTGCATAAAGTTAACATCATTTTTGAACCTCTTGTTGATGTAGGCAATACAGGGTCGATCTGTTACCCAGCAAGACCGGGATTTACGTGTTGACTTGGGATTTCGAGGAATGCCAATGACAGAAGAGCAGCGAAGACAGTTTAGTCCAGGTCCACGCACAACTATGTTTCGTATTCCAGAGTTTAAATGGTCCCCCATGCACCAGCGGCTCCTGACGGACTTGCTTTTTGCACTAGAAACAGATGTTCATGTTTGGAGAAGGTGGGTTGTTGTCTCTTCTTTGACTCCTGATTTGTGTTTCCATCAATAAGGAAAAATTAGGCATGTTTGAGAGGGGATGTTACTGGGGGATGGAGGGGGGGGGGAAAGAGTTGATGTTAGCTGCAGTGCCTCTCGGTATTTTTTACCTTCTCTTTTTACCACTTCCGAGCCTGGAACAGCTTTATTTCACAGGTAGTAATTCCTGTTTTCTTGAGGAATTGTATGAATCTTGTATACCTAAAAACCTGAGCTGCTCCTCCAGCTTATATTTTGCATTAGAATCTACTGCCCCTGTTCCAGAGAGGATGACTTCTGCTAATCTTCCTAACTGATCAATTAAAAGAGCTGCTCTACCTGCAAGATGTATAAATAAAACCTCTGTCCTATAACATTTTCAGAGGAAAATTTGTTTATCGACAAATTTTCTTTTGCATGTCTGCTCCTGGTTGGGTACAGCCTTGGCGATTGTATAATATTTTATGACAGCAATGTGATTTCCTAGTGTTTTTGTACATTTTTTACATGATAATAGAGCTATTCTGTAACTATAATATAAGAGAGACAATTTACTCTAATTTCACTGCAGAATAATACATTTTCACAAAACTTGAGCATAGTTTTATCAAAGGAGCAATTTATATTACATTTAATTTCCAGTTTGGTGAACTGTTCTGTGATACTCACTTGGAAATAGACAATTTTTATGTTTTGCATCCAACCAAGTATATGGGAGAGGGTTATATATTGTGTTGAGATAATACTTGAAGGTTAAAGTTCAGATTGTATATTTTCAGTTGAAGACTTTAGTTTTTGTTTGCTGGCTGACAACAAATATTGCTTTGGGGAAAGACCATACTTAGAGTATTCCTCAATATTTTCACACAGGGGTTTTATATTTTTGAGGAGTGACTGTTTCATAGGACAATTGCTCACCAATTAGGAATTGCTGAGATTTCACCAATCTTACAAACATCTGTGGCTTGTGGAGCTAGGTTTATTATCTGCTTACAAAGTTAGTTATGGCCATGTTATCAAGTTTCTCCTTTAAAACAGTAGCAGGTGTTATCAAGGTTGCTTCAAAGGGCATTGGTGCAGCCTGGTGAACTCAATATTAAATAGCTGCTTTCACGCTGCAGAGAGAACTCCACTGCTTTCAGCAGAACTCCCTGTGAAGTGAAATACTGGTTAATGGGAATGAAAGGTTATAAGATGATGTTCTCAGCTGAGTATTTGAATATAATCCTGTGCAAAAAGAGATAGCAATCAATTTGTTCATTAGACCAGCCTTGTTGATATTTTTAGACTATTTATATGCAAATTTTTGTAGACCACATTTTTCCTTTCTATCAAAGAAACATTCACAGTATGGTTGCAAAGAATTTATTTCTCCAAAATTTATTTTAATTGTTTATTTTTAATCTACCTTTTCTTCTGTCTTTGCAGTCACTCCACAAAATCTGTGATGGACTTTGTCAATAGCAATGAAAATATTATTTTTGTACATAACACAATACACCTCATTTCCCAGATGGTAGACAATATTATTATTGCTTGTGGAGGAATTTTACCATTGCTGTCAGCAGCTACATCCCCAACTGTAAGTACAATATTTCCACCTAGTGGTCATATTAGAAATTGTTGTTAATAATGCAAACCACTATTTTCAGCTGACTCTTCTTCTTCAGGGACTCCTGTCCCCTTTCTGCTAATTCCTTCAAAAATTTTAAATTTATAATTAATCAGAGAAGTAATACTTAGTAAGAATAATATTTCATAGTTATTTGATATTTCATTTAAAGGGATGGCCATTAGGATAATGATTCCTGTAACAAAACAGCATGCTTTATGATGTCTGCTCATTGATATTCATAAACCTTTTTTGCATGGCCACTATTAGTTTGCATGCCAAATGAGACCAGAAATCATCCCCTCTCCACTCTGTTTACTTATTCCTTCAGTAGGTCCTTTCCCCCATTTTTTTTTTCAGTTCTGTCTTGAAAATAACTGATATTTTTATCCCCTCAAAGTTGTAAGTTCTTAGCAGATTAAAGCTCAGGCAGGCAGAGTATCATCACTAGAAAGGGAGGAATATTTTATAAATGTTGCATTATTGGCAGAAGTAATTTTGTTGTTCGAATGGGATGCCTTGTCTATGCATTTAGTATCTGTGACTATTTCTTTCATACTAAACGTCATCTTGAGCATCCTGTAAAAATTATCTATAGCTAATACTGGTTTTTGAAAGGGGAGACAATGAGACCCAGAATAGACAGAGACTCCTCTGAAATAATGTAGGTAAATAGGCACTGGAGACTATAAATGGGGTTTGCAGTAAAAGCTCAATCTTTTTTCTAGCCATTCAGCAATTGAGATTAATTTTTCTTTACTCATAGTTAAAATACCTTTTTATGCAGATTTTATTTTAATAGTATGAATGTATGGGCTGGCAATTTAATTTGATTTTCAGGCAGGCAATTAATGATAAAATGCCTCTTTACTATTTTCACTGTGTTATATGAAAAAATATTTGCTATAAGCAAAAGTGAAAGACTGCAATTATTGTCTGTAGTCAAAAGAATACCATTAAGGTTCTGATTTTGCAAGTGCTTCATTGTAAATATTGACAAGTATGAGCAAGTACACATTAAGCCATCTTGAAACACGAGGTGCATTATCATTCTTTAGAGTAAAGGACATTGAGGGATATTTTTTTAAAGCAGACATTTTAGGCATCATTTGAAAATGATGGTATTTTGACATCTCTTATATAAAAATATAAAACAGGCACAACATTAAATCGTTTGCACTTCCATTGAATGCTCTTTGTGGATTTTAACTCTTGTCCTGGTTTATGATACTGCAGAGCCATTCTATGGAATAATAACTTTGAGGTTCACCATTTCCCTCTATTTATTTTGGATAATATATATGTGTGTGCGTGTCTATATAGATAGTTATCTGACACAGCTTTAATAATTACACATCCATTTGTTAAATTTTGTGTGTTAATACTGCCCTGCTCAGTAGCAGTGATTTTCATGCACTGATACAAAAGACCACATTTTTAAATTTGGCTATTATGCACACATTTCTCCACAATATGGGGACTGTGTGTATTACTTGAATGCTTAATTTTACCATCTGTCTAGGTCGCTAAAAATAAATTGTGAAATAAAGTAATTCAATTAAAGTTTGGTTTCTGGTTTCAAATTGAATGAACCCTACTGTGTGGAAATAAAAAAATAGAGAAGGGATTCTTCCTGCCCATTCTACTCCATTCCTGTTCCTCATTGCCATCCATAAAGATTAAAAGGAAGTGGATTTATTCATCACTGTGACAGATATGAAGAGTGCAGCCCATCCTCCCTCCTTAGAGCAGGTGCTGAGTCTTGTTCTGAATCACAGTTTTGAAGGGAGCAGATGCCCTGCTGGTCATCAGACCACTTGTGAATATCCATCATATAATGAATGAAAAGAAGTTTCATACTGATTCTCAGGCTTCTAATGCTTGTGCATCCTTGAACTGCTGTGGAGAAGTCGATGGATTGCTGGTTCAGAATATATTTCTTCTCAGTCTTGAAAGGGCAAAGTAGGCCACTGAAAGCAATCAGTTACAAAAGGCTGTCTCACCCTCCTCCTTCCAGAAGCTGCTAATGGGAAGGGAGAAGAGGTTTGAAACTGGAAGATTGATATGACATCTCCACTGCATAAACACACTTACAGCAGGCCTGCTATTGGCCTCTTTCTGCCAGAGTAACTCTTAAAGGGGGAAAGGACCTGTAAGCTTGGTCAGCCTCACCATGGAGAAGTGTTTCTTGATTTCCAAGTGGAACCTACTGTGTTGTAATTAATTGCATTATGAATAACTTTCTACCCACAAGGTTCAGAGTTGAAATTTTGTGTCGCAGCTCCTGAATCCCTTCTAACCCCAACCATTCTGTTAATCTGTGTAGTTCTGTAATTGAAACTGGGCATGGTATTAGAAGTCTGCTCAAGCTGTATTGCACTACTCTTCCAAGAGGAGGCTATTCACAGGCTACATGAGTTGCCTCACAGGGTCAGCCCAAGGGCCTGTCTGCTTCAGCATTCTGCCACCAGCAGTGGCTGTCTGCAGCTTACATCAAAATGCAGAAGTCTGAGCAAGCATATTGATTGCTCTAATAACACTCTGCTTCAGCATTTAGGATTTTAACAACTAGAGAGGGTGTCTGGGCTGTCATATTTAATAACCACTGAGAAATTTATCCTTCTAGACTTTATCTAATCTTTTTTGAAGCTACTTATGCTTTTAGCTTCCATAATATCCTATGGCATTCAGCCTGACAAAGCAATTATATAACCTGCGAAGCACTTCTTGTCTTTGTTTTTCTTAAGCCTGCTTAAATGCATAAAGTCACTATGTGCTTTACTGTTTATACTATGAAAAGAGTGGTTAATCATGTCTTTATTCAGCTCCACATCCTTTACGACTTTGTAGGATTGAGTCACATCTCCTGGTGTGCCTGTTTGAATCGACACCATCTTCCTCTTGTTTAGTCTCTGATCCTCCATATCTCTGTTCTGCAGAGCTTTTCTGGGGTGTCAAAAATCTCACGTTTTGCAGATCCTGTAGAATACATATATTAAATTTATCAACAAGTTTGAGCTCATTTTTACTTAATTTCTTCCTCTTTCATGAATGGTGAAGCTTCAATATTTCCACCAAAGGTCTTTTGGGGCCCATATTGAAATTTTAAAGTAGCAGTTCTTACTTATTTCCTCTTACTATATTTTATTTGTGGCATACGTCCTGTATTTACATCTACTTATAAAAAAATACTTTAATTTTTAGTCTGGAATAATGAAACATAAAAACAAAAGTACTACAGAACAGCCAGTGAAAGGTCATTCCAGCCTTTAACTTTGGGATGATGAAACAGGGATGGAACTCATGAAGAGATGAGCGTAAATTTCAGTATTCACTTGAAGTACTTACATGTGGCCTAGTTTTCTAGCCAATGGAGATATAATCAACAGAAGCAAACTCTTCAGATAGCTCTGATTTAGACATCTATCAGACCCCTGTAGGATCTGGCTGGAATGATTGTTAACCTGGACCTCAGTCCTGTCCCTTTTTATGAGATACCTTGTTTTCTAATGGAGAAAGACAGAAGCACACAGTTGCTTTTTTGATGGTTTCACACTCCTGCCTATGCACAAGTGCTTGATTTCAGTTAATCAGAGTTCAAGCAAATCTGAGCTCATTCTGGGCTACTCATTCTTAAGCAGTCCTGAATTCTGCTGCAAAACTCTCTTCTCAATCTGCCATAGAGTTAGTTGCTCTTAAAGGTATCCCATTGCCTCTGATTTTTATAAAGCACTTCACCTATTTCTCAATACTAGAACAGATGCTGACTATTAGATGCTTGAATTAATTAAGTCTATTTGAAGAAAAGAGCTGAGGATAAATTTAGCAAAAAGTCTTTCAGAATGCTGGAGCAATTGCAGTTTTGGTTTGGTATTTTTTTCTTTTGTGCAACAGATTCTGTATTGTGTTCCCTCTGTTTCTAAAAAAAAGTATTGCTGTCACAGTTTCCTTAAAAAGATGAATGGTTGAAAAACTTGCCATTTCAAAAAGACTTTTTTCCTTTGCATAGTTCAGATTTGGAGTGAAATGGCAATTCTTCTGGGCTGGGTGGAAGATTACTGCATGATTCCTTGCCTGCTGTAGAACAGGCAGTCTTAACTATGGAATTCTCTCACTATGGAACTCTTATAACAGAGATCTGCCTTTTATCTTGTGAGGTTTCTTTTTGCTTTCTTTTTGGTCTGGTTTGGGTTTTTATTTGATTGGTTGGTTTTTTTCAATTTGTTGTTTGGTTTTGGGTTTTTTTTGTTTGTTTGTTTGTTTTTTTAATTCAGAATAGGATGATCTGAATAGAAAACTTTAAATATAAATTTAAAAAAAAAGGAAAAAAAAGCATTTTTGTTATAAACAAACCCCTCACAAATCTGTGGCTGACTCATGAGTGCAGAGAAGGTTATATGTTTGTGTGGCATACAAGGCAAAGTTTACTGTAGTTCTCAATAACCTATTCCCACAATTTTTAATATTTCACTCAATTTCATTTCTACACTACTTCTATCACAGGGTCTATACATGGTCTTGCTTCACATACTGGGTTGCCAATTGTATATATGAAACAATTTGAAGTAAATATTAATAAAATATATAAGCAGTGTTTTTCTGTTTTACAATATAATCTGGGCTGTCTTCTAATTCTGATGTCTAGTATATTAAATTGGGAATATTAGATAACTCTGGTACAATTATGGGGAAGTCATAAAATACAAAATACTGTTTTTCTTTTATTTTTTCCTTACTGTTGGAGATGTCTTTGAGGCTTTCTAAAAATAACTGCAACCATAAGGAAGGCATTATTAAGATGTTGTAGAAGTGTGAAAAACAGGACCTGTAAGGGAAAAGGTTTGCAAAAGATGCTTTCTGTTGACAGAAGCAGGTTTACAGTTAAAACATTTTGTGTATAAGCTAGCAATTGGAAGTAATCACTGCTTGCTACAAGGAAAGCAGCTGTGACAAGGTCTTGAGGACAGTTGAGCAAGGCATAAAAAAATGAGGAATTTAAATATATGTGACAATTCAAAACAAATCTCCAGACCCCTTGCCATCAGTTTGTTTTCTTATTCTAAGAAGTCTATAATTCAGCTTCCTAGTAATTCAATGTATCAGCTCTCAAATTGTGATCTGAGGGCTGCTGATGTTACATGAACTGTCCACAAAACTCCTTGAAATATTCAATGATGGTTAGGTCTGTGGATTAAAAGCTGAGATGTGTGTCCTATGTGTAGTGTTAGCATTATCATGTTCAGGACTTGCATTGTTCCATGGATGCTCTGTGATCTACAACAATTCTGGGAATCAAAAGTGGTAAAACTTATCCACAGGTTAATTATTCAGCTGCATCCAACTATGAGAAGATGAAGACACATTTAAAAACTGGTATTTTCTGTCCCAAGAGGGAAGAAAACAGTTCATTTCAGCTTGTTTTTCTTTTTGTTGGATTAGGATTTTCCACTGTTTAAGTTATAGCAATGAAAACTGACTTACTCCGAAGTGAAAACTTAAGAATTAGTTCCTAACCCACTCTGATAATAGAGAAAATGGTTCTACCTAAAACTAAACCATAAAAATTTAACATACATATTTAATTGTGATCAATGAAATTTGAACGCCAGCTCAGTCTAAGTGTCTTAGTAAATCCTGATTTTTTTTTTTTTTTTCCTGTGGTCAAAAGCATTGTCATATCTAGTGTCATACTGGTTTAGGTTGAAGAAATCATACCCAAATGTAATACTATAATGACCTATCTTGTAGTGTATCCAAGGGAAGAGCATTATGCAATGAAGAACCAGGTTGCTTGTTGTTATTAATATTTTTTCAAAACATTTTAAACATATTTGCCTCCTCATGAAAGAATTAACTACTTTATTACATTTCGTCTGAATGGCTTGTTTTAAAATGCTCATACCTATATAATTAGTTAAAGTATTATTTTGTTTTGCATTGCTCCATAAAGTTATTTTATGTAATACATAAAAGATGTACATTACTTTGGAAGAATCAGTGTTTACATGAACTCTATAATAATAAGATTTAAAGTTTTCCTTATGCATAGCTATCTTTGACAAGTCTTTACTTTCAAATGTTCATGCTGAGCTTAAATGTTTTGCTATTTTAAATATAAATTAAACGTGTAATTCCAAGATACTAATTTGTTTCAATTTACCTTGTATTTTTAGTTAACTTAAATAATTTTCTTTTTCTTTTATTGTTGTGATCTGTTGTCTGTTTTGTCTGTTGCATGTCCAGGGTTCTAAGGTTAGTATTGCTGCTGTAAGTTTCAGTTTTTTGCATTTTCAAAAATACCTTCTTTTTGATAGTTTGATATTTTTGCTTTTCTTTTTTTACTATTATTATTCTTATTATTATTTTCCTATATAATACAGTAGGATGTGAATAGGAGTATATTAGGTGTAGTAATTAACTTTTCCTATCATATATTTCTCTTAAAAATCTAATGCACTGTCACTTATGGTGCTTGCTGTTAGCTCCTGGACTGAATGTAGTCAGGTCTATGAGCTAATTTAAGTTATAAATGCAACTGTCAGTAGAGAAACTCTGTATGTCCTGAACATGATCATTGTATGGGAGACTTTGTATTGCTCTTAAATTATACTGAGTAGTTATGGAGTGGTGATCAGTGCATCTTTCAGTGAGTTTGAGACACCACTAGCTAAAATATTTGTGATACTAGAAGGCAGCTTGATCAATAATGAAATATATTGTAGACACTATTACAATACCAGTGTGCTGTATTTAACAGGTAGAAGTGATGGTAAGTTTGGTCTAAAAAAACTGTCAACCTTTTTTTATTTCCTCCAAGCAGCAGAATTTTAGGGAGATTTGTAAACAAGAAAAACTATTCTTTTTAATTTGAAGTTTTCTAAAATCTTGCAAAAATTTACCTGAATCTTATATTCAGTGAATTTACTACACAACTTGCAAAAATAACAAAGCAATAGATATTCTGAGAGGTTTAAGACTATGACTGGCACAATACAGTTGAAACTTGATAAAAATCAACATCAGGCAGTCAACTGTCTGCAAATGAGCCTGATGTTATTTCAAGCATGAGTTCAAAGTCCAAGTTTCCATAAGCACATATGAGTTATTCTAGCATACTGTTATGGCTATAGATTTCTGCAAATGTGTTTTCTTTGGCTGAGTGCTTTCAAAAAATCATCTTCCAGTCTGTTATAAAAAATCCAGCAACCTATTTTTCCAAAATGTAGGAACACAGCTCAAATTAAATAGGGGAGCCCTGACCAAGGAAGACAGGAGATAGGCTGAAAATTTTTCTTCTGAGTGTTGTCATTTTACTTTTTTTCTAATATTATTGGGCAATTCAGACAGATGACAGCCCTTCCCGAATGACTCATGACCAACATGCTACATCCTTAAGAGAAATGAAATGAAAGGCTATCTATCATTATGGTGACACATGCCACTTGGTATCTTTCATCTTTCAAAAAAATTGTTTCCTTAATACCATTTGGCACAGTTGGCACTTTCATAATATTCAATGTAAAAATATGCTTAAAAGTAAGCTGTAAGTGAGGCTAATAATGTTTTAAGAGTATAGAAAGAAATTAATCTTTTGTTTTCGGTATCTTTGATTTCCTTTGGAAGGAAATGACCTTAAGGACACAATATATAAATTTTTTCTTTATAAATACTTCTAAGCAAATTAATGAAAGTAGAGAAGCACAATGAAAGTACTTTTCAAAGGGACTAAGCTGTGTGCTCAAAGTCTTGCAACTGGAAAGCTTGTTGGCAATCAGTAATAACTGCCTTTAAAAAAATTTTAAAATAATATTTAGACATAATTCTGGGTGCAGACTAATATCACACATTCCTGTTTTCAATTTGCCTAGCTCCAGAGGTAAAAGTATTTAAACATACTTTTTTTTTTTTTTTTTTTTTTAATTAAGCTGACTGTTTCCTCACTTATCTGCACTGTTAAATACCTGAAAACATTTGAAAACATGGCTCTGGACATCTAAGTGTCTTTTTGGTGAAAAACATTTTAGCTTTCAGAAATACTGAACCCATTCAGAAATTTTCTACTAATTCCCAAAAGAAGAGTCCAACAATATGTTAGGAAAGAAACAGAAACTCTCTGGGCCGTGTCACTTGTCCTATTTTACTTTCCCTCTGTTGTTGTCATGAGGTAGCAAACATAATTGGAGAATTGGACTCTGTCAGGGTTCTATATGCTGTAAACATTCCAGGGAAAATCGATTCATGGAGGCAGAGTGCAAAACTATATTTTTTCCACTGTAGTCTTCACATTTGCTTGTTTATCTAAAGGAACATAAAAAAGTAAAAGCTATACACTAAGTAATTCCTTTAATCTGTTGCCTGTTTGCATAGCCTATGGAAGAACGTAAGAATATGTTGCACCCTTTTACGCCATGCATTGTTTTATTATATGCCCTTACTTTGTCTTTATGTAATTGCTAATAACTTTCTCATTTATATTAGACTTTTTCTCATCTAATACAGCATGTTAATGTAAATAATTTTCTCACTTTTCATGCTGCCTTACTTTGAATTTCACTCATAGCTTATGCTAATGATGTCAGTAGGAGATTTTAAAATAATTTTTCAATCTGTCTGCCATTAAGAATAGCAATTTAGATTTCTGTGTGTATGTGCTGTCTTTATATTTCAGTTGTATTCAAACTGTTTAATTCAATTATCTCCTTTTAAAGACTGAATTGGAAAATATTGAAGTGACACAAGGAATGTCGGCAGAGACAGCAGTAACGTTTCTCAGCCGTCTGATGGCAATGGTTGATGTACTAGTATTTGCCAGTTCCCTAAATTTTAGTGAGATTGAAGCTGAAAAAAACATGTCTTCTGGAGGTCTGATGCGACAGTGCCTAAGGCTTGGTAAGTCAGCAGACAGGATGTATTAAGTAGTTACTTACAGATCAATGAGTTGTGATGGATCAAATAGTGACATGTAGGAAAGGACCTTGTAAGTAGGGTTTGATGTGATAAAGTAAAAATCCCACTTATTATTGATGCGATATGTTTTTAAGGCTGATTCAATTTAATCACGAGAAAGAAATGTCTGAAAATGTTCTTCCTTATATATTTCAAGTTGTAGGCATTCAGGGAGAGTAAAAATATTAAATTTAAGTCAGTAAGCAGATGATTTCTTTTTTTCTTACAACTGTTTTGCTACCTCCATGTTGCCGTGTTTCTTATCCGATTGTCCATGGATTTGTAGGACTCTATAGGCTATGTAAAATGAGTGGGATACATGTTCAGACACTGAAGACCTCAATATATTTTGCAATAATATGGCATTTATCTCCATTATTTACTATTATTCCTGCCACTTATTATGTTACTGATAATTTTACTGCTCCTGGTACAAAATGTCTGAGTTATTCCCAATTCTCAAATTTTTAATCAAATTTTCAATTACTGCCTACTTAGTAATGAGTGCTAATTGATAATTCTTAATATACTATTGAAAAAGTATTCTAATTTTTGGTGTTTTCATTTCTTCTTTTAGTTTGTTGTGTAGCCGTGAGGAACTGCTTAGAATGCCGGCAAAGGCAAAGAGAGAGAGTGAACAAGACATCATTAATTGGTGGTAAAACTCAAGATGCTCTTCAGGGTGTAACAGCAGCAGCAGCAACCAAGGTAACTGAGCCTTAAGTAACCAACAGCAATGATAAGTCTGAAACACCTTTTAGGATCAGAAAGTAATTGTAACTGCCTTTTCAAATATTTGGTGAAACCTTAGGTTTTTCATGTTAACTGGTTTATGGTAAAAGTGTGTGAGGAGGCTTATTTGAAAGATTAAAACCTTGATCAGGAGTATGACTGGAGCACTCTTGCTTGGCCTACTTGAAAGAACAAGTGCCCTTACTCACCTCTGTCACATATCCCTGCATAGATTTTTTTTTTTATTCCATCAGGGTACTCTCCAGTTTTGTAACCCCAGACACCTGCAATCACATTCTCTATTGGTGGAATATCTGAGTTCTAATAGATTCAACAGACCTTTGAATGCATATTAGGCGTCAGTATTTACTGTGTCCTTTTAGAAGTGAATTTTATTGGATATTCAGTTACCGCTTAGTTTTTCCAGTGTCATTTTTTTTAACTTGTTCACAACTTTAAGACTTTGGGGATACAGAAATTAAAATTGGAAATAATTTGGTAGATTCTATTACTAAAATACAAGACATTACATTATTTGAAGGATCCCTTTTTTTTGCTCTTATATTTTCATTACTAAATCAGTGTTTTTTCTTCTCTGAAGATTTTTGAAGTAGCTTTTACAAAGTTAGCTCCTTTATCAAATATCACAAAGACATTACATTTTTCAATATTTTCACATTCAATGTAAGGAAAATTACAATAAGGAGACTTTTAGGTGTTCAGTCCTCACATTTAATACATTTTATTTTTTAAATGAAGCATGCTATTCTATGTTTTTTAAATAGTAGCAGTTATTTTACAAGCAGCCTGTAATAAGTCTCAGTAAAACTAACATGTATTTTTGTATTTCTGTTCAGCATTTTCAAACATAACATGCATATTACAAATAGTTTGTTTTTCTACTATGAAGCAGCTGTAATCTGAAGCAAACTTTTGTGTGAAAAATATTATCTTAACTCTGTCTAGTGATACAGTTGTTTAAAGCTACTGGAAAGATGCAACAATTTACGTCTAAATAGTATTAAGACAATAATTCAAAGTATAATTTTTTTTTCCAGAGCCCTTATCTGAGTGTTATGTGGATTGTTATCTAAGATTGATGTAATAGCTAAAAAAATATGTCAAATTAAAGTTCTAACAGAAATGCTTTGATATTTGGAAGGGACCAAAAAATCTCACTACTTTTTATTTTTAGACTCCCCTTGAAAACGTCCCTGGAAATCTTTCTCCCATAAAAGACCCTGATAGGCTTCTTCAGGATGTTGATATTAATCGTCTACGAGCAGTTGTTTTTCGTGATGTGGTGAGTGATATGTGCTGTAATTCTTTCTTCTGCAATATCATCACTTATGTTTTGAAAGAGATGTTCATTGTACCCGAATTAAAAATATCTTTCATGTCTAGCACTTCATATATTACCTGCAAACTATCTGCTTGTGACTTTGCAACTACCAGCCGCCTTCTGCACTTAAAAATTATATTGAGTTATTTGAATCAGTAGTTAAACTGTTTAACACCCAGCCTTAATCTTATACTAGCCAAATAATCACAGCCAAGATAAATCGGTTATGATTTAGCTTGATTAAAATGTGTTAACTATTTATCCAAGCAGGGTAGAAAGAAGAATTAGTATATATGTTACAGAAATGCAGCAAATTAGTTTGTAAACAATTCTCACTTCTGCTAAATGTATTTATGTATGTAAACATATATAAAAATGTTTCTCATTTTTTTCTGCAATGATTTTTATCACAAAACTGTGCCCCAATGTACTCGGTTTCAAATGTAGTGCAATAGGAATTCTTACTGTATACCTGCAAGTACATATGCTACATTTAAATTGCCCTGAACCTGAGTTCAAAGGGGCAATATTCTGTCTTAACTAATGGAGAAAAGCATGTTTCTGGAACTTCTATGAAAGAAATTAATAAGAGAATTTTTAGTTATTTTAAGACCTGCAAAAATATGCAGCCAGGTTAAATAACACCCAGAAAGCATGGAAAACAAACAATGGATTTCTAATAGAAAGCACATATTTGTGGATTTGAGAAAAGATGAAACCACTGTCAGAGTAGATTGAAACTAAAGTTTTAATATTATCATGTTAAGTTTTATATGATAATAATTAAAGATATTTCAGTTGAACTAGAGCAATTTAATTTCAATCAGGATAATATGTAAGCCATAGTTGGCAGTTTCCCTTGAACAGCAGATTACATGAGATGAGAAGAAAAGAAGACAGCTAAGTTATAGTGGTCCTGGCTTTCACTTAAATCAGTCCTGGAAACCTAGAATTGCTGCTGACCTCTCCCATGGGAGGAGAAATCAGAATCTACAAGCTGGAATTTATTTCTAGAAGAAAAACAGTGGTGCATTCTCCCTGCTTTGACATGTTAGCAGAAGTGTGATGCCTGCTTGTGCATCCAGCATCAGCTAGAGAAACATCAGTGAACTTAGATTTCCCTCTCAGCAATTGTATCCTTTACCTCTTCTGTCAAGGGCCTTCACACTCTCATCCTTGGTGCCAGCAGAATAGTTTCCCTTGCTGCCAGGAAACCTTTAAAGCACTCTCAGAGTAGAGCCAGGTCTCTGTTTTGAAAAGTCCATTGACCCCACAGACCCTGAGATTTGTGTAATTGCTGAATTGCCTCCAAAATTCAGTGCTTAATATGTGCTCTGTGTGTGTACTACACCACTAAAAATGCACTCAGCTGTCTGCGTTACCCATTGCTGCTATGCTGGCAGAAGCAGTATTTCAGAAGGGCATTATCTATTAAGACTTGTGATGATCTTGTATGAAAATATGCAATATTCTAGATGCGTTTCTTTTTCCCTGGCACAGGATGACAGCAAACAAGCTCAATTCCTAGCTTTGGCAGTAGTTTACTTCATCTCCGTCCTGATGGTCTCCAAGTACCGCGACATCCTGGAACCACAGCGAGAAACTGCGAGGTCTGGGAGCCAGGCAGGTAGAAATATCAGACAAGAAATAAATTCACCAACAAGTACAGGTAAATTTGTTTTCTTGAAATGTTANTTTTTTTTTTTTTTTTTTTTTAGAACTCTAATGGTTTTACTACAAAGTATTTTTAGTGAGTAGCTTAAGATCCTAACAGGAAATTACATACCACATTCTACGATTATAATAATTTGGAGTTTTAAAATATATTGGCATATTTCAGGTATTCTTTATATTTGCTTATAGCTTATTACTAATTTTCATTTGTATATTTTTAAATGTTTTTATTTTTCTTTAATTTGAAAATAATTTTTAAAAAAACAGGGTTCCTGATGGAGTTAAAATTGTAAAGTACAAAGTAGTTCACCAAAAATCTTCCTGAATCTGTTACACGATAGGAAGAACAGATATCTTTGTACCATGAAATGAATAAACAGAGAACATGCTTGCCCATGTGAACTGCTTTTGTTTGCGTGAGGAGTTTTGTGAAAGGGTAGTAGTGGAGGACTGAGTACTTTCTTTGAGCCCTGCTGTATTGGTGCCTGCATTTTAAAGCCTATGGTAACAATAGACTAAAAAGAAAACGTTACTATCGCCTTGTGTGACTGAACTGTTTGTGATTTGTTTTAGTAGTAGTGGTTTTACTGGCATGTGTTCTTCAGCCCAAATGGAGGGAGTCTGTTAGGTCTCAGAACCTGTTAGAAATGAGGGATGCAAGCCTTACCCCACTTTGTTTCAAACATTTTGCACTCAGTCCAGTATTTTTTTTTTTTTTCAAGTCTGATTGGATTGATTATAACTGTACCTTCTGTGTTAAAAGATTTGAAAACAGGAGCTGCATTTGTCCAAAAAATTTTTTGTAAATGTTTTTGTTCTTGTATTGATCTTTAATTGCTTTCTTCATTTATGGAGTTGCTAATTTTCATGCTTCATGGAATTTTTCTTCCAATTTGTATCATCTTCACATTTAGTCATTATTTTATGATTTATCATGATGTTTTAATTTGCTAAGTTTGTGTAATTTTCTGAAGTCAATGTGCTTGTAGGCTTCGCATTTTAAAAACATTACATGAACGTAACCAGTTAAGAGAAATTATAATTCTTTTTGCCTTCCTGATTTCATGTTATGGTTCTGAACTAAGAAACTGCTACTTTCATCCATGATTGTCTTGCCTATTTGCTTGTGTATATCTATCTATCTATCTTTCTGTGTCTCTTTTTCCCTGTAAATGTCGCTCTTGAAGTGCCCAAATAATAGATATGCTGTTTCCTATCTCTTGATACAGAAATTGTTTTTTTCTTTTAGAAATGCCTTTGTTTCTTTGGGTTTTTTTTGTTGGTAATACCATATTTGCATGTTTCAATGAGATAGGATATCTGTCATGGATCCACAGTGGACCAGGCCACACGTGAATACTAGCTGGCTCACATTTGATTCCATGATTTTCTCCACAGTTGTGGTCATACCATCTATCCCTCACCCAAGTTTGAACCATGGATTCCTTGCCAAGTTAATTCCTGAGCAGAGCTTTGCCCACTCATTTTACAAAGGTAATATTGACATCATCTCCTAACCTGTTTGGGTGTTCTTATTTAATGTAATGCACTTCAAGAACTAAATGTGATGCTACTGTTGATAAATAAGTATACGCCTCAGGTTACATGGAGATCAGACCTGATGATACCTTTAAACTAACTTCCTGCCTACATTTTTTCTAGAAAATCTCTCTCCCACTTTTACTACAATTTATTATCTTTAATTATTACAAATAAAAGGAAACAATATAAAAAACAACCAAAAACAGTCAGGAGAAGGGAATGGATATAGGAAAATTCGAATGCTTTTAGTTTGTGGTTATTCTGCTGCAATATTAATTTCATAAAAATAAAATCAGGCCTGTCTAGAAAATATTGCATACCACATGAAGTATAATGTAGTTTTGTAGTATTCCCTTTCCCTGTATCTTTTCTTGTTCTTTTGCCTTCCTTTCTCGCTTTTTTCTTGCCTTCTTGATGGTATGTAAGCCTCTGATATTGTATGTGAATTATTTTATGCCTGTTAGTTAATGTGCTGTGCTGTGTTTCTCTTGAAGGAAACCAATTTTTCTACCAAAGCAACTATTATATGTTTTGGACCTGATTTGTTTTGCTTTGTTTGTTTGTATGTTTTAATAGATACTCTATAAGGTAGTAACATGGGGAGTTTTTGTCATTTCTTGAAAAAGAGAGGGTTACCTGAATGTAACTTTAGCCAAGTTTGCATGTACATTTCCACAATTGTTTGTATGCACGGTGCTGTAAACACAGAATGTAAAAGGATTTTAAGTTCAATCTGATGAAAATGTCCTTGGTACAATACTGTAAAATCTCACTGGGTAAAGAGACCAATTTATAAAAAGCTTAAGAGATTTAGAATTCATCCAGTTTATAAAGAATAGAATAATAAACATCCTACTACAGGAACAAGGTGACTTATGCTTGTCATATGTCACTTCTGGGAGTATTATGTTAAAATACTTATTACATCAACTTAAACTATCACTATGTTAATCTGGAATTTCTTGAGCTTTGATGTGTGCATGCATGTATATTATAAATGGCTTTAATTTCTAACAGTGTGTAAACCAGGGTTTGTGATTTTGGCTCATAGGATTTTCTGCCGTACTAAAAAGAAAATATTTTGTGTTATTCAATATGATATTAATATATAATATAATATTATGTATTGTACTTGTTTTAACTTTAGTTCAAGTAAAATAATTTTGGTTTTGAAATAATTGAATAGAGCTACATTAAAAGTATGAGCGGGTTAGAAAGAAAAGTGATTTGGCTTTAAAAATAAATTATTCAGTAAAAGAAATGTTATCTGTGGTTTGTTATTTTATTTGTTGATATCATCAGATTCTTAAGGGCTTTAACTCTGAGGTCTCAGTCTCATATTCTTTATAGCTTCACCTGTTGGAGGAAAAAGAATTCCACTTTTTATATTGTTACCATAGTTCCTCAATTTTGAACATCAGCAAAATTTAAATGGCGAAAAGTTGGAAATGCCATCAGAAAAGGCCAGAAGTCAAAACGTATTTTGTTTTGAGAATCTTTCATTCCAGTGGATAAGCCAATTGGTTTCTTTTTAATGACCAGTCTTGCTTTCAGATGTTGGTAGCAAATCTAATTTTTGAATATAATTTTAAATTTTAAGATATTTTTACTTAATACAGAGTGGTTTAATGTAGCCTTTAAAATTAGCAACACATTTTTAAAGCAAAGTCTTACTTATTAAAAAATTGGTGGAAATTTAATTGTTACTTGGAAGTTAAGGCATATTTTATTCATTCCATATGACCCTGGATAGATATAAAGAATTTTTTCTTTGTTTATCAAGCAAATTGTGTCATAATTGTTAGAATGTACAGGAAAAGATCTCTATGAATGGAGGAAGAGGGATTGACTCCGTAAAAGAAAACCATTTCTCCACTTTTAGTACAATCTAATTATGTGACCAGGAAACTTACCAGGGAAAGGGTAAGATAGAATTAGGTATATTACCAGTATTTATGATAATGATTTTGTTCTTAGAGATAGTCTTAATTATTTTCTTTTCCTTTATATGGGGCAATATCTTTAGTTAAAATCTATTTAAATCTGTGTGAGACCCTATTGGTCTCAGGTACATTACACTATGTGTTCAGCAAATGCTTCCTATGAGTAACTGCAGCTGGTGTCAAGTGTGGGGTATAAGAATTTAAACATAATTTTATATGATATGAAACTCTTCCATTGTCATAATAAAAATGGCTTCTTTATTAATATTACTATTTATGAATAAAAGTATTGAAATAAGAGACCTTAAAATATATTTTGCAAGGAAATATATTTTACCCTTACTTACAAATGCTTGTACATGGCAAAATAATGTTTCTTTTACCATTATTCAGATATTTCTCATTAGCTAGGTATTACGTTGATTGAAGGAAAGAGGTTGCACCCAGGAAGGAAAAACTATTGCAGTTATGTCCACGACTACCATGTAACAATAAAAAATAATTATTTCTTTGTAGCATTCTGATTTTTTTTTTTAACACCTCTGATTTTTTTTCCTTCCAACCTGATCCATGGGGAGAGAAAAATGTCTGTGTCTGTAGATTTATCATAAGTTTGTTGAAAGTGCTTATGTTTCTCCTCCTTGTTTCCAATAACTTTAAAGGGTCTTCAGTACTTCTAAATTAGTCAGTGTGTAGTCAGAAAAAGCAGATCTTGCAAAATTAAGAGAGAGTTCTCTCTCTTCAATTTAGGTCATGTATAGCATTACGCTTTGAAGTAATTCGTTACCAGAGTCTCAAGGGAAATGGCAGATCAGAACTTTTGCATCTGAAGGATGTCTGAGAAACACACTTTTACAGAAGCAAATACTGCAGGCTTACTTCTTCTGGCTCATAATACCAAATAATTATTTAATTAAAATTTAATTAAATAAATCCATTAAATAGGGAGATTTAGTAAAGATGTGAATAGCATTAGAAATGATTGACCAAAACTGCATTGGATTTTCAGGGTTTTGTCTCAGAATCTTCAGTCATGCAGGAGTTCTACTTTCTGGAAAATATTAGTAGAGAATCAGTATTTCAGCTAGTCATGTTCATCCCCTTAAAAATAGGTGAAGAGAGGTTGAGGCACAATTGGAATACAGTTCTTCTGACCTGCTTCGAGATCTACTGATCACTTGAAATGCCTGTCTTTCTTCATTCACTACAGCTGTCATTGTAGACATCTGTCTTGGTCAGATCAATCCTGACTCCTGTGACATGGCTTCAGCAAACTTCAGGCACAAACACTGCTTTATAACAAAAGCTGGAATCAAATTCTTTGATGTCAGGCACTTAATCCAATAATAACATCATGTTTATTGGTAATATTTCCATCCACATCTGTAATTTTTTACATATATATTCATAGCTATAACTGTGTTAGTCAAGATGTATTAGTGTCTATTTACTTGTTAGCAACAACTACCCTTGAGAACTTAGCATAAAATGCCAAAATTTTCATTTCTGAAATGGGAGCAATAGTAATAGCTTAGAAAATACTGGTTTGTTCTCTGTTGATTTGTGCACTTTGATATTTTCCCAAAACTGGTATGAAGATATCTTTGTTATGTCTGTAAGATGTGGAACTAGAGACAGAAAAACTGAGGGCATCCCTTTCTCTTACCAGGCAGAGGGTAATCAGTACATATTTTGAGAGAGAAATACCTTTTCATCAGAATAAGAGGAGAGAGAGTGGAGCATGGTATCTTCTGTTAATAAGCCTTCCCATGTAAAACTGAGTAACCTCTTCAAATTACAGCTACCAATTTCAAGTAGATTTAGCTGTAGTGGCCAGGATCACTTGTAATGAGTTTTCTCATTTCTGGTTGCTGTTGAAGGTGTCCTTGCTTACCTTATATGTTTATTGGACTATTCCTCTCAACAGTGTTTCCACATCTCCAACAGTAGAAAAATGTGATTTCTTTTTCCCCTTTTTGCACTTCAGCTGTCATCCTGTTAATTACTGAGAACACAATTAATGTTAGCCAAGTAATGAATACTTATTTTCTGTTGAAAATTGATGTTTCCATTTGCATTATTCAGGCGTGTTTCAGAAATGAAAGCATGGCAACGGTGCAATTCAGCTTATAATATATTGTGTGAAGCAAATAAGATGTAGGTTATCAGAATCTTCTATCAAAAATTGATTGACTTTTCCACTCCCTTGCTATCACTGCCTGTATTTTTCCCAAAGCACTGTAAATTAATAGATTTCTTAAAGGTATATGGTGAAGATGGACTGAAAGCTATTGATTTATTTTTCTTGACAGAAGGAACTATATTAAAAGGTTGCAGAAACAGCTTTCTCTTTGAAGACAAGTATCCAGTTTTTCAGGTCTCCTAGGTATATAGTACTCTGGGAATTACATTGCTACACTGTTGTTTGTATTTCTAATGTAGTAGCAGAGAGATTTCCAGGTTATTTTTAAACTATTTTGCATAAGGATAACAGCCTAAGTATGCCAAGTGGACTAAAGGATTAATTTTCATTGTGAAAATATGTTTTGCCTCAGGAAGTGCTGACAAAACTCATGTCTCCATCCTCTTCAAAATCTAGTTGTATATATGTTACCAAGAAAGGAGAATGCTATAAGGAATATGGGTAATAATCATGTTTATCATAAAATTCCAATTCTATTGAGTTTCTGCCTGCTGCTCAAAATAATCATACTGTTCTTCTGATAAAACATATGCTCCTTATTCCAACTGCATCTGAAAAGACATGAATTTGAAGATCATGAGATAGTAATGAATGCATCTTAATCTCTTATTTATTGCCCTTTACCAGCTACTTAAGGCATCATAGGAGATGTTTGCATATACATTTCATTATTAATTGATCAGTCATTATGTATGCATAATACAGTTGTAATAGGGGTTTTTGTAAGTAACATCAGTATTTATTTTCATTTGTTTGTCCAAATTACAGATGTTTAAAAACTTGCTTTAAAAACTTCTAGTTTTTTAAAAAGTAGTGCTTAAACCAAAATGTTTTCATATAAGTTTTATTGTCTCTATAGAACATGCTCTGTGCTCCACTGTTAACTGTTGTTGCTGGATGCTGCAACCTATGTGAGAGATTTTTTAAAAATTTCTTTTCTAAGACATGCCTAATTACAAAACCACCCTCTTTCTCAGCGTACATCAGAAATACAGATATTATCATAAGTACCTCTAAAATAATTATTTTTTTAATTTTGTGGGTTTGAATTTACACAATAAAAAACAAATTAATAAAAACATAAACTGAAAAAAATAGGGAAATTCATATATGGAAAAAAAACATATTCATGTTGTTCCTAATTTCTATTCAGGTTTTGTTTCAAAATGTAAATACTTGGTTTACTCTAAAGCTAATATTTCTTTAATATGACTGCTCATTGTCTTATTTTTGTTCTATGTTTTAGTTAGTATCTTGGTAATGTTTTGGTTTAAGACTGCTGACATTTTGTTTGGCAGCCAGGTAATCAGTCAGACTGATGTCTTATCCATCAAACACTGAGTGAAAGACCTTTGATTAGTAAAGAAGAATTAAGACATGCTAAATATAAAGAAGATTAAAGACATTGCCTAAACAGATGAGAAGGTTGTGTCTGTCATAAACGGCTCTTTCAATGTCCTTTCTATGGTCAAGGTAGAAAGAACTGCCCTGTGTGTCTGCCTTAGTGACTGCAGGGAAAGAAACAAATGATAAGACTTGTGAGGAATTTCAGCACATAGAAGAAATTGCCAGTGAGCAAAAAGAGAAGACATGCACTTACGCATGTCCATCTGTGAACAGGGGCTGATGACAACTGCCCTCTTCAATCACTTCCCAGTCTTGTTTTCCCCACCCTGTGTCCTGCTCTATTCCTCTCCCATTTCAGTGCCTCTCTGCTTTTCCTGGTTGACAGCTACATCCCATCTCACAAATCTACTCTGGCTAAAAGAAAAATTCCCAACCCTCTGTCTTAAATCTTCTGTGCCCTTCCAATTGCCAACCCACCCCAGAATACTTCTTGTCTGACCCTCCTGAGTCCCTTCATTTTCAGCTGTGTTCCTTCTGCCCTCAGCCACACGTATCGGAGCCCTGAGGTGTCCTACTTGTGGCTCCTCCAGAGGCTGCCATGGCGTGTTCTCCACATCCACCTCTTTGTGTGCACATGTAACAGCAGGCTGGCATGCTTCTAGACAGCTGAATCTGCACTGTTCCATTGCTCTCCTTGTGGAGGGAAATGGACAGTGTTTGGTCTGGCAGGAATTTCAGAAACCTGGATAAATATGTTGGCTAAATAACAGATACAGGCTAAATGCTGGCTGCGTTTATCAAATGTTTTTGTAGATACGTAGACTGATAATGTAGATACATGTTGACTGGTAGTGAAAGAATGGAAAATTGTAACCTTAAGCCAGGCTCTTTTCCCTCACATTTTAATAATACAATTGACAAAGAAACTTGTTTAAATATATTTTGGAACAGCAAATGAATTCTGTTGTCAGTTTTCATGTTGCTTTGCCTCAGAAATAACAGAACCTCATGAAGTCTGTTAGTGGGATATGACCAAATTTGCCTATTAATGCATAGTTACATGAACATTAATACCAGCCAAACTGCCAAAATGAGTAGATTTTACATGGTTGGGCCATGATCAGGATCACTATAAAGGGGATTTTTGCTCTAGTCTGCATGTAACTTTGACAAATAGAAATGCTAGCAGAAGAGAAGGTCCTGAGTAGCAGATAGAGAAGAGCTTGCAATCTTAATACTTCTTTTAGGGGGATTTTCCTCACTGTTGTGCCTCAACCTCCAGCGACATTTCTATTTCAAGTCTGTTCTTGCTAACTTCTCTCAATGTACTTTCCAGTCAGATCCTTATTATTCTTTCATTTTGTTCCCATACTTAGTTTCTCATCTCAGTTTAATCATGCTGCTTCTTACACATGAAAATTAATGGACTGCTCTTGTGGGAGAGAGTTTTCCCACGCTGTTTTTGTGGCCTAGAGTTTAGGAATTGATTAACTGACTCTTCCACCTATGGAGGAAGCTGTAATATCACTGCCTACTTGAAATGAAAGCATTTTCTACTTGTAGGGTGCTGTTGCTGGAAGTCTGTAGAAAATTACAAAGAGTTTATGAAAGGCAACTATTAAGGTTATCACCAGTGCTTTAAGATGGCTATGCAGAAAACAACTCATTAATTTTTCAGTGCAAATGCAGACAAAGGTGGTGGCAAGTGCTATATCAAGATTGCCCAAACCCTTCCACTGCCAAATGTTTCTCTATTGTTTACAGCAGAAATTTGACAATGATTTGAGATAGTATTACTTCCCAATATTTTTTCAGCCGTATTGTAAGCAATGAAAAAAAAATTTTGGTTCATCTTACTTTGGTTCATTTCAGCATGTTTTCGTCTAATAGGAAGGTTTAACAATATGAAAAAGACAAGATCACACTTAAGTTTTCCATCTTTTAAAAGTAAATAAATATTAGAAGTTCGATTTGTGTCTTCATTTTTTATAGTGGCAAAATTGTGTGTATTTATCTTACATATGAAATGGCTCATTATTAGGTTAATAAGCAGGGGGAGTACAGGTTGTATTTTTTAGCCATATGGAAGCAGTGCAAGAGCTATTTAGGTAACTCAGTAGGTTAAAACAATTACAATACACTTCATAAATCACAAGCAAACAAGATATTTTAGGGAAGGAGCGTGACAGATGAGGTCACCAGATATATAATATGTCATTTAGTTAACTTAGGCCCATATTTTTCCCATAATGTAGTAGATGAACTCATTAGTTAGAATGAAAAACAGTAAGAAGCAGGCATCTGGCTTCCAACTGCCTGTTTTTGACAGGGTTAAGATCACTAGATCTAGTAATGATTCTGCTTTGTCTACTGACATGGCCTTGTGCTGTAGAAAACTGATGAGGTTTGCTGGAAATTTAGTGTCTTACTGTCACAGTGCTAGAACGTGGACAGATGCAATCAGTTGTGGCTTTGCTTCTGTTCATGTTTACCATTTTGCTCACCTGCTTTAAGTATTTAGGATTTTTATTAAAAAATAGATGTTTCTGCTTTAAGATTTTTCTGAATCACTTTATGAAGCAGTATTTATTTCTGGGTTCAGAGGGCAGCAGAAATGCTAATACATGGTTTAAAAGAATATAGAACAGAACTTACGGATATGCAGTTTTATAACTAAAACTGGTCAGGTTTTGTGACCTATGCTAAGAAGTTTATCATTTACCTGAAATAATACTAGTAATAATAATGCTGATCAACAAGGTCTTATAATACATCTTTTCAACCATATATGAGTGGATTTAACATATCCTAATTTACTAGGATTCTTATCAGAAAGGCAGTTAAGAATCTAATCAGTTCTAAATTTATTTTTTCTTAAAACAGAAAAAGTAAATTGAACCTTTTAAATTCTTACTGATTTAGCTTGTTTGATGTTTTAAAAATTAGAGTTAATGCACTCAACTTAGTAACTTTTAGATATTGTTACTCATAGTGATAAATCGGACTGAGCTGAATTGGCTTAGTGCAGCATATTTATATTAGCTATTGGAGATGCAACAAGAAAAGAAAAGATACAAATCTGATTTTTGTGGAAATCAAATACCCATACAATTGCTGAATATAGAATAACTCAATTTGATATTTTTGCCCTAAAACCTGTCAATTAGCATTATGTACTTTATAGTATGCAATATTGAAATTTTTTGTCCACGAATATAATTTTACTTCCATTTTTGGTGTCAAATGATGCAAATCTACCAGCATTTAATTTCATTTGGGAACAAAGGTTTGCAAGTCACCTGACAAGTAATTAAGCACAGTCTTACTTATAGCATTTCAAAATTAGTTCTATTTTTTTAACTTGCTATGCTGACTGGAAAGCTTTTCCATAATGTTAATTATATATTGATGACTGTCACTTTCCAAACTAAAATTTTTTTCTGGTGAGTTTTCACTGTTTTTCTTGTGGTATCTGTTGTATAACAACTCTGTTAGCCAAACTCTTTTCTGCAACAGTAGAGCGCTATGTATCTCCATAGTGGCACTTCCACATTTCTCAAATATAAATGTGTACACAGTATTTTATAATGAATCCTTCCAGAGTCTTCTCTAGTGCTGTTAATGCTTAGCTGTTTTAGGAACTATTTATTCAATAAAGTTTGGAGCTACATTTGCCTTTTCCATGAGAGTACTGTATTGGTAACTAAATAGTTACCCAGTAACTATGTACCCAAGTCCTTATCTTCGGCCATTTACAGAAGATGAATTTCAGTTATAATGAGAAGCTCTGTAATCTTCACTAGATACAATTGTGCTTTTCACAATTAAATGCAATTTTCAGTTCTGCCACATACGGATGGCATTACAGTTACAATCGTGCTTCTGTGACCATCAATTGTACCTCATAATTTTATCATCAGCAAATTTCACCACAATGTTTCTACTTGAAATCTTTATTAAAAATTTGAACAGAATAGCTTCCATGGTAGTTTCTCTCAGTCTCATGGGTTGTTCTTTTCCTTTTAAAGTAATAATGCTTTCTTCTTAGCCAGTTTCTTTTTCCCCATTCTAATTATTTCCAGGGTCTCATGACTAAATTACAATCTGTTGTCGCAACCCTTTACTGAATTTACTACATTGACCCTTACTTTCTCTGAAGTAGAAGTGTTTTAAAAGCTCTTTTAAGAAAGCCATTTTTAAATCTATCTCCTTGCATTCCTTTACTATTCTTTACCTCAAAATACATCCTGAAATCTTGCTTTCTGAAGGTTTGCAGTTGTCCAAATCTTTTTTTTCCTATCTCTTAAAAAGAGAAACCCTGTATGGTTTTCTCCAGTGATGTGTTACTATCTCTAGTCATCTCTTTGGCAAATGTGCCTGTTTGGCAAAAGTGCCTTCCACTAGACCAGTAATATAATGGATGTTTCTTTCAAAATTGGCTTGGAGTCAGTTCATTATAACAGATTTTAATGTGTTAAAATCTTTCTTCTGGTTTATTCAAGGTAGTTAACTTTCCAAAACTGTATATCACTTTTCTGTCATTAGTTTTCTGTTCAGCATTGTTGACCTTAATGAAAATTGAGGTTGGGTGTAACCTAACTTCCCTGTGTAGTGGACCATTATCTTTTTTCAGTGCCCTCTTTTCATTTACATAATAATGGAGCCTTATGCCATTTTATTCACTATACATTTCATGGGCAACAACCTGCTTTACTGGCTGTCCAGTACTCATCTTCCCTTCGCCTCTTCCCTTAAAGAGACAAGCAGAAAATTCATTAGGATCATTCTGTGGATCAGATGTCTTTCTGTGCCAAATATAGGCAGTACTAAGTAGATACGGATCTTTCTGCTTCCTGACCTGGCAGATGCTAAATGCATTTGATGCAGCTCATAAATCCAGTTTCTACTTCCTGCTTCTCAAAGAAGAGCTCATATCTATTTGATAAGATATGTTTAAGGCACTTAAGAGAAAAAGGAGGAGGAAGTGGCTTCAGTGTTTATGGCTGTTAAAAGAAGAAAACAATGCTCCTTTATAACGGATGATTCTGCTTCATCTTTTTAAAAGCCTCTTCTGTTTTTTCATAATGCTTGTACATATGCAGAGGTTTACATGACCATTAGTTCAAACACATAAATAATCTCTCACAGATTTTTTTTATGTGCACATGCATGTACCCACATTTATGCCCATATGCTACAGTTTTTTTTTACCCGACTGCACCAAAAAATCAATAGTTTATGAGATTATTATTATGAGATTGTTATTAAAGTTACATTTCAGAAGCACAATTTTTTGTAACAGAACTTCATTCAAATACATTATAAAATATTTCCCATAATATCTAAATTACTCTATCAGAGCCATTAAAAGTGGCTCTTTTTTCATACATATTCTTATTTCATACATAGGATGGCTAAATTTTATAATCAAGAAAAGTAATCTAATGAGAGTAATATAGTTGTAAAGTAAACTAATAAAGCATTTTGTCAATAAAAAAGCCACAGTTTGTTTCTCTATAACCAAAAGTATGAATATATAAGTTACTCACAACTCTAGCTAACTTTTGTCTAAGCGTAGCAAATTATTTTTACTTAATAAAGATTTTGTGTGTTTCAACTGAAGTAATTAATAGAGGTATGGTCTTCTCGGTTACAAGATGTTGTAGAATCCTTTTCAATCTGGAAATGTTCCAAACTCAACAGATTTCACTTGCCTCTCTCTATGAGGCTGTATTAATTTCGTTCATTAATTTTTTCCTGAATTACAAAATTTTATCTTTTGTGGGAAAAGAGGTATCTAAAAAATCAAGAATAACGCTTCTTTTTTTCTTTTATGTATAAATTAATCTATATTCAATGTAATGATACATGTATAGAAATGTGTGTTAATACAGATTTTGAACAAAACACAAAGCAGAAAAATTGTCTAGCCGTTTTCTTTTGATTGCAAGCTTAATATTTGATGACAGCAATACAAAAGACTGTATTTTACAGTAATCCAAAAGCATAAATATTTGCAAAGTATTTTCCTTTCTGTAGGCTCAAGGAACATGCAGTTCTGTAGTTGATAGATATAATTTTTAATGTTGCTTTTACTGGCAGTATTTTACTGCTTGATTACTGTGTGAGTAGTGGACTGTAGTTTCTAAATGTCACTGAGTTTGTATAATGCAATTTTGGGCTCCCTCTTCCAAGTCTGTCTGTATACCAAACAGCTGTTGAAGGTAAAATGTTTTGTATGTAGAATGAGTTCTTAAGGTTTAAAATACCATGACTTTGGTCTTTCTCACACCTTTCTGTAATGTAAAACTTTATGATCGTATTTTTAGAGGAGAATATCGAACTAAATTTTGTTCATAATCTCTTTTTCACTGCAGACACACCAACTGTCTTTCCAGAAAATATCAAAGATAAAGAAACACCAACACCTGTTGAAGATATCCAGCTGGAAAGTTCTATTCCTCATACAGATTCTGGAATTGGAGATGAACAGATGCCCAATATTTTGAATGGGACAGACTTGGAGACCAGCACAGGTCCTGATGCTATGAGTGAGCTGTTGTCTACTTTGTCTTCAGAAGTGAAGAAATCTCAGGAGAACTTAACAGAAAGCCCCAGTGAAATTCTGAAACCTGCATCATCAATATCCAGTATCAGCCAAAGTAAAGGAATCAATGTCAAAGAAATACTGAAAAGTCTTGTGGCTGCCCCTGTTGAAATTGCAGAATGTGGCCCGGATCCAATCCCTTACCCAGATCCTGCACTGAAGAGAGAAGCTCAGGCTATTCTTCCCATGCAGTTCCACTCATTTGACAGGTACATGGTTGGGCTCATTATTTTATATTGATGTAATTCAGAAGTTTGAGGGGCTTTTATTTTTTTCAAGAAGGTTATTCTACAATCGGTTTTTATTAGAGTATGTTAAAAACAGCTGCACTGTGTCTCCCTTTCTGCATTACCAACAGACCTTGTAGTATAGGCACAAGTAATTCACCTTGCTTTTCTCTGTTAGCAGTGAATAAAACTCTATGAAGTACTTGGAAAACAAGCCTGTTGCAAAGAAATATATGTGCAATAAAACCTTTTTTTTTTTTTCTTTAAAATAGCATTTTAGCGGGAGGGAGGAGGGGTAATATCTGCTGATACAGAACAGATTGTGCAGAAATTCAGTTGAATATTCTTTCAAAGGCTTAAATCTTGATTGGATCCATCATTGAACTATTTTCTGGTACTGAAATGCTTTGACCATGGCAAATTGTTTGCTTGGTCATGGTAGAAACCATTTTCCTTTCAGGTCTTTAAGCAACAGAAGTTGTAAAGCTCAGAAGATAGTGCTTAAAACTAAACTCATGATCATTTCCACAGAGTCCTTTGTTTTTTTCCTTGGACTGTATCTTCCTAGTTTCTAATGAATGTACTTGCCTTTAAATGACCAACCCCTCTCAGTTAGCCTGAATAAAGAAATTGTGCTGTAGTGCAATTCTCAGCATCCTTCCAGAAATGTAGACCATTGTGAGTTTAGAACTAAGTCTTGTGAGTGTTGATGGGGTTGTATTTTCCATCCTTTCAGTTTCTTCATAAAAATGTTTTTAAACTGTTAAAAATTGAATCAAGACTTAAAGAGAATTTACAATATGTCTTGAAAGCTTAAAACTATATTAGATTATCAGGCAGGGACAGGAAGTAAAAAACTGAAAGAAATAAAAAAAAGTAATGCAGAAAAAGTTATATTTTGATTTATGAGGAGAAAAATCTAAAAATCTGTATTTATGGAAAACCTGAAAAAATATCATAAATATCTTTATTAAGACTTAAGAAAAATAATATGTAATGTTTTCAACATAACATAAACAGTAAAGTGCAAGAATATATGTCAGAAGTATAGAATAAAAGTGAAGTGTGTTTCTATTTGGAGGCCCATAAAAAATCTGATGTCTTTTTGTCTCTCTGTATGTAAGTTATGAGGAAGCTTTTCTGAAATAATTCAATTAACTGTCAGTTAGTGCCTGTTTATAAATATAGGAAAAATGAAATATATTTTAGAAGCAGTGAATAGATCATTTTCTAATAATATTTCAGGTCTTAAGACTTTTTTAGAGACAGCTCTTTTAAGAGCTTTTTCATCAAGCTTTTTTTATTCTTTTGTTTTTTGGGTTTTTTAGTTCATCAATCTACATATTTTTATTTTAGATTGATTTTAATATGAGATGAAAAATATTTTTTCTTCCTATACAGTTAGGAATTTTTTCTTATTCTCTGTGAGGAACCACCATATTCCAGAATGCATTCTTGTACATTAAGCAATATAAAACATCATGCTACATGTAGAAATAATCACATCTTAACTGTAATCACCAAAAAGGTAACTTTATCTAAATTTCTGCCTGGGTTCATAAGAAAAATATTTCCATCTGAGAGCTGTGGTTGATTCACAAAATGCCAGACAACTAAATTAAAAAGGAGCATATCACCTCATGAGATGTCTTTGTCATTGTTAGAGGGAACTTGACATCAAGGTGATTGAAGACATGAATTTCACTGTGCTCTTCTAAATTATAGCTCTATAAGAAAGCATTAAAAACTCCAAGGGCTTGAAGTTGGTTGCCCATAACCTTATTTAATGTGAGCACCTCCATTTAATTGTTCTTGCAACAATGTGACTGCTTGTACCTTTTGAACATCATCAGAAGTAGTAAATAATATAAAATTATTGAATTATTTAAGAGGTGTCTCACGTCTAAAGTTTATAAGTTTTGATAGATATTTCATACTTAATAAGTTTAGTAGCTAGTGAGTTTAGTGGTTTATTTTTTCCCTGACCTGTTACCCTGCCAACCAAATTTCATTATTTCCTGTACAAAGTGCACCACTGTGTTTGTATCTTGGTAGCATGTATTTGTATTTGTATTTGTCAGCCTTTGGAATTGTTCATTTATTCAGGAAAAAAAAAAATAGAAATGGATAATGTTGAAGTTTAGGCAAAAGAATTCACTTTTACATCATTTTTGGTGTTTTGGTGGTGTTTTTTCTCTTAAAAAAATGATCTTGCTGTCTAATTTTGGTGAGTGAGGTAGATGATGACTTTTAGTATAACAGCTATGAAGAGAATGATGACAGTTTCAGGCAAGTGCAGCAGATTGGGAAATGTTACATTCTTTTATTCAACTCAACAAATGTTTTGGAACTGTGGGCGTCTTGATAAAAATACACATGTTCTTAGGCCATGAGACCTCAACTGTCAGGTTCCATCATGGCTGCATTATTGAATGGTGCCTACTATTCAAGCAAGTATTCCTCTGGAGGCAAGATGTGATGGTGTCACTTTTCCAAATTACGAAGATGGAGCAGATTCAGATAACTGTAACTTTTCATGGGGGATGAAACAAGGGTTAGGGGGGAAAAAACTTGAATAGTATAATGAAATAATAATGGAACAAACTTAAGTATTGATGGAGAAAGCAACGTGAAGTTTACCTAGTGGTGATTTCTGAACATTTTTATTTCCTGTAGTATCCCAATAACTATTGAAAAACTGGAGGAAAAAATCAGGATTGAATTTCCATACTTCGTCATGTAAATGAAATTGTGAAAATAATATAAAATAACAGTTAAATAAGAGAAACTGTTTTGGGGGATCAGGTTTTAAGCCAAAACTATGCTTGTAAACCATATTCTTGTAGCTCTTACGTTGCTGTAGTTTATGCAGCTTTTGGTACTTCACTGAGCAATGTGGCTGTTGGTCATCTTTATTGCCCCTGGGGAGAACCATGAGCAATGGAGTGTATTGTTTTGTCAGGTTCTATTTGTTTCAGGTTTTATAAGATAAGCACAGTGATTCCATACTTACAAGCAAATCTAGGTTAGAGAAATGAATTTTTCACATCAGTCTGAAGCTATTCCTTGTGAGGCAAGATTTTTTTTTTCCTTTGGATGTTTGAGTGCCTAGCAAAAGAACAGTTGAGGTAATTTTGTTTAATTATGATCACAGATGAAGGTAAACACCATGTAAACTCCTGTAAATAGAATTGAAATTGAGAAGTATATTTTAGCATTGAATACAACGTGTTTTGTTTTGCACGTTCTTTTAATTCTACATTGCTAATGTGTCCATAAGAGTCATTTTGTAACAGGCTACCACGCATTCTCCCGTGGAATTTGCGCAGTAGTAAGTGAAACATAAAAGCAGAAAAAGTGCCCAGCATGTTTTATCAAATGGGAGCTGTGTGCAGCTAATGTATGCAGCAGTTCAAGTGCTATCAAATGTAAATGATGAGGTGATATTGATGAAAGGAGGGGATTGAGGTCTCGGGGGGCGCTGATGACGGATTGAACAGAAGCGGCCTTGCGCCGCACGTAACTCAAGTCTGTCATCTTCACCACTCAAAGCCGTAATGGGAGGTGGCAGTCTGAAATGAGTTGCCACGGCAAAGAGTATTATTTTTGAAATGCTTTCACACAAATCACTAGGCCCTGCATACAACTTAGTTTCATGCTTTAATGTCATCAGGAGGCACAAATTGGTGTGTCTAATTGTTTGCCACCTGCCAGCAAAATGAGCTGCCAGGCAGCCAGACGGGTTTGATTGTCTGTCAGCCCTTCAATAGATTGAGAGTGACAACATCAAAAATTTCACTTCAAACTCTGAAGCTTTGAGCAGCTTTTCAGAGACCTCTTCCCCACAAGTGCTTCTGGACAACTGCATTTTTCAATTAGTTTTCAATATATTGCAGCCTTCTGCCTCATCTGTCTTAAGGTAGCTGTAATTACATTATGAGCTATATAAACAGATTTCTGGGACACAGGAGCCTGGATCCTCAAAGTTATGACATGTCTTTTAACGTCAGACTGAATTTCTTGAAAATGGCATCCAGGTTGACATTTTTAGAAGCAAACACAAAGGGTTATTTCACCTAAATTTGCAACTAATGGAGCATAACTCACCAATAATTCCTTTTTGACTTCTCATCTTTTGTCTGACACAATTCAGTCCCTCTTATTGATTTTTAGGGTTTGGGGATTTCTTGGTGTTTTNTTTTTTTTTTTTCGGTCAATTTGCATTGATTCCGCTAGATGCAACCTAAATCATTATGGTTTTTGAATTTGTTTGTGATTCTACTCAGTATTGCATTTTGAAGCTTATACTTGTTCCTCTCTACTTTTTTCTAGTAGAGATTTCTTAGATGGGTCCTATTATTGAAATTGAGAGTGCTTATGGTTTTATGTCTCATTTATTGTTTTTTCAAACTGAGGTAATTTACATCTCTTTTCTGTTCTTAGAATTATCTCAATGAGGAGAATGCTTGCATAAGCAGAAAATCTTGAGTTCCTAGAAATTAGAAGATCAGGTTTTTTTGCTGCTATTAAAGATGTGATTTCCTTTTAATCCATTATCATTTCATAAATTGGAAGATTATGAGTTTGCTTAGTTTATCTACTCAGTGAAGTCTTTAGGAACATATTTGAGAATATTTTGGAGAACACATCTTTGAAGTATTTTAGTTAAGATTTTTGCAGGTTTGTTTTTTTTTGGTTTTTTCTTTCCTGACAAAAGGACCTTGGGGCCAGGTACTAGAAAAGATGGACAGCCTGTGAGATCCAGTCAGGTCTCATACATGTCCCCTTTACTTTGGGTATCACAGTAGAGTGTGAATGTATGAATGAAATACCAATCAGTAGTGTGGGAATTAAAGGACTCATCTGGTGCTAGTTCACTTAATTTTCAGTAATTTTCAGTATCTTTGTGCAGTGGAGACTGACCAAAAAAAATACTTGACAGCTTCTCTAGAATTTATTTTTCTAAGGCAGCAGTGAAAATACACTCCAGAGAATGAGGTATGGTTTCAGACCCTGTTAGAGTTGCATTGTCTGTATTCCTGCAGAGTGCCTTAGTCACTCATTTAGTAAATATAATAAAAAACAAAGGGAAAGCTCATCACTACCTCAGCAGTTTGTTTAGAAAAAAAAAAATCATCCTAAATTTATTAATAGGTTCGAGTCAACCGAAATTTGGTATATTAACCCTCTATTTTCATCAGGATGTAGTCACATTCCCCATGTCTATAATTTAGCAATCTATGCACAGCTCTTTCAAAACTCCTTTTATCACCTGTGTAATGTGAGTTTTTTCTTATTTATGTATGTGGAACTCTAGGTATATCTGGCCTGAAGTTGATGAGGAGAAACCAGCATCTCCCTACTCTCTAATTTAATTCACTGGCTATAGAGATGAAAACTGTGCTGCATTTTTGTCTTGCTGTTTACCCTATATGCCTTCTTTAACAGGACTGATTGCAGCTTTGTAGCTTTACCTTTTTTTTCCCAACATATATACAGGATTAGGTTCCTCATCCATACTCATTTATACCTCATATGGATTATTTCTTTGTTGTTGTTTTTTTTTTTTCTATATTTGATGATGTTCCTGACATTCAATACATCTCATGTTCACTTAGATTCTATTAACTTTCTTCAAACTTATTAAACTTCCAGTATTTCCCATTTCTCTGTTTAGCCAAGACCATTAATCTTTCTTGATAATTAACTTTTTTAGCTTTTAAAATTTTCCTTTTATCTTGTCAGTATTTTACATCATTTTAGATGCTTCAGGTAATTTATCCTGGATGCAAGGGACAGAATTTCTTTGTGAATAAATCCTTACTCCTCTGCTTGATCCAAGAGTGGGGATTAATGCTCTTCATGTCCTTTTCCTAAAACCACACCTGAGATGATTTGCTTCCTTCTAGTTAGAAACAAGTAATTTTTGTTTAGTAGATTAGGATAATTGCATGTACCTGAAGATTTGGAGGTTTTGGTGCATGTCTAGTATCTGATGATTGAAATAATCCATAATACATGGATATTCGGCACAGATGTTTCATTTGTACACGTCCCAAAAATTATATCCTTCTGTGAGCCTTCCATATCTTGTCTACAACTTATGTGTATACCTCACAATTTTTTAATCCCTTTTTTTTTTCTCCATGGCTGTTTACTCTGAGTTAAACCTTTCCTCCTTAGTATCAGATGTATCTTACCTTAATGCAGTCAGGCTAATAGAAGGTTGTTTAAAGAAGGATTCAGAATATGTTGTTATGACATAGTAACATTGCAGGCTTAGGTCTGAATCAGGGGGTGAACTTGGAAAGAACAAGGAATAAACAACAGTATAAATGTTTCATAAAGGACTAGATATGTACAGAGATATGGCCAATATAAATAGCTTTCAGAGAAGAAATTAAGCTTTCTTTTCAGAGATTAAGTTAATCTAGCTGTAGGAACAAGGTAGCATGTAATATAGCAGACAAATTGCCACCCACTTTCTAATGTGATTTCTTCTGAAACCTCTGAAGTTGTTTTTTGACACAGAGCAATTCTATGAAAAACTTGCCTGAAGTCTGTGCTGCCTTTTGAAGGAAGCTTGAAAAATCCTCGTGCTTTCTGCTGCTATGGGGGAGGAGAGGAGGAAGAAGAATATTAATTCAGCCTTAAGAGGTTTCACATATCCCACAAGAGAGTAAAGTGATTCTAATTTAATTGCTGCTGCTCAGATAGGTAGCTCAAGACATCCAGTATTGAAGGCTTATCTCTGACCTTTATGTTGACCACAGTGATTAAGTTGGAAAGCCTTTCAATTTTAAAATGGAGAAGAGATACAAAATGTGAATTGCAGAGAAAGAGAAAATAGAGAGCTGCATAACCTGATTTGTCTGTCACCAGCACTGTGTAGCTAAATATTTAAGTAAAGTCGGTTTGAGGAAGTGGTGGAGTTTTTTAATTTCCATTTTCTCTTTTTGCCTTTCAATGCATTAATGACATTATTTTCTATCTAGTTATTTCATGCAAATTTCCAAACCCCAGAAGAATCCTGTAGCTATTTGCTGAGGTTATTTAATGAACCAGCAATGCATAAGTAGTATGGGGGTTGAATCAACAACACTCATCTTAAGCATGATATGAATTACGATGACTTCAGGCTTAGGTTTAAAACTGACAAAGGACACTTAAAGTAAAAGAGCAGTGATTAGGAGCCACAGGTATATTTAGAATTGTGAACCAGCCAATGAACACAGAAATAAAATCAGTTACTATAGACAATTACTACTAAGTTTTTCTGACTAAATGATTGGGAATCATTTGAGACCATGATGTGATTCAGACAACTGTGGGCCAGTTTGGAACATTTTGGGAGTCTGAAATATGTTTTACAAAACAAGGCCTAAAATGAAGTACAGAAGTGTATATAACCTTTTCTTCTAGTCTGTAGATTTCTGTTCATGAAAGAAAAACCTGAATGCCTGACAGATACATATAAGGCATCTATCACAGTAAATTCATTCCTCAAATCATATTATGCCCAGTTACAATACTTCTTTCATAAGTCTGATTTTTTTTATTCGCCTGTTTTCACTGTGTGCTGTTGGAATGGTTAGATTGGTTACAAGAAGACTTTCTTTACTTGAAGGACTGTCATTCTCTTTCACCTTTCATGTTCTGCTGTCCCTCTTATTGTTTTGCACATTTTTGACCACTCTGTTGTATTGTTCACACAGGTTTTCTGTCTGTTTCCTCTAGATGTTATTCTGTATGCACTCACTGTATTTTGTTTTATCAGTAGGAATGAGACATTTTGACAAGGTCACCATGTATGTCATATCCGAAAGCTGCATTTTCTTTCAGTCTGGGAGGATGTAATCTCACTGATTTTCCCTATTCTTATGGTAGAGAGGTTTCTCTTGGTATTTCTTGATAATTTATTATTTAACAGCACCTGACCTATCCCAATGTGATGATTTAGACATATAAAAACAGTGCCAACTATGTGTATAGCCTTGTCCTTCTTGTTACAGAAGTTGTATTTCAGTCCTAAAAAACACTCATTAAGGGTCCCTTCCAAATCAAACTGATCCTATTGCATCCAGAAAATAAAGCTGAGATATGTGCTTTTTGCTATCAAAAGTTAGATGATGGTTTGGACACTCCAAAAGACCACTGAACTGTTTAAATAGGAGGAGGAAGATCTTGAATTTAGATGATGGTTTGGACACTCCAAAAGACCACTGAACTGTTTAAATAGGAGCAGGAAGATCTTGAATTTAGCTTCATCTCTAGAAAAGTAGCAGTAAAATAGGGAATACTTCCACAGTGTCTGTATTGCCAATTTAGCAGACACTAATACTAGGCTTTATATGAGGGGAAAATTGTTTTTGTTAAAATAAAATACATGTCTTTCACTCACAGTATCTCACATTTGGAAACACTGGAATGATTGTGTGTCTGAGGAGACTTTTCAGCAGTCAGACATCCTTCCTGCTTGCATCTAGATAAGAGGTCCAGGATCTGCTCCAGTGGCATGGAGAGCATGGGATGACAGCTGTCAAGTCTTCCTCACATCTCCGTGTTCTTTATATGTTGGCCACTCTTTCCAGGTTTTGGATATTACTTTTTTTACCTTTATAAACCTGCCAACAGTCACTCTGTCCTTCACAAGCTCTTTGAGTCATCACCCTTTACCATTTTTTCTGCAAGGTCAACTTGTTAAGCTACACATTTGCCTGTGGTTTTGTTGACCTGATAATCTGTGTGCCGTTAGAATAGGCCAGTCTAAGATGGCTTTTCCTTCTGTCTCTTTCCTTCTTGTGCTCCAGCCTAAAAATAGTCCCATTCATTCTTCATTCACCCTTTCTATTGCAATTCTCCACAAAGGTAGTGGGTAATGACAGTAGTTACCTTTTGAAATTAATATAATTGGGAAATGCTCCCACTTAAGAAACAAATCCTAATTTCTTCTTGTGTTTTTATGACACTACAGGGACTTTGCTTTTGAATACTTATTCAATATTATAACCCAAATTCAAATATTTGATTGAGATATTAATTGAAATAGAGATCTTTGTATGTAGTAGATTGAGTCTAACTTTAGGAAATTTCATGGTGTTATAGAGCAGATTAATCTAACCCCTGTAGACCCAGCTTTGTTCAGCTGTGGCTGCTATGTAAACACTTCATATGAGCAGTGATTGTAAGATTATTAACTACAGACAAAAGCAATTATTTTAGGGTCACTTATCTTAATCAATAGCTACTGAATTGTTCAAACTCATCTCCTCCTAATGTAAATGGACTGAAACAAAAACCCTTCGACATGCCTAGACTTACCTCTCTAAACAGTACGTGCTTCAGGGCAGGGGCAAACTGTTGTTCAGAATGCAGGGGCTTCAACTGCCAGCCCTCTAAAGAAAGCAAGGAAAAAAATGCTTCTGTATTGTTTTATATACTGTCACTACCTCTTTAAAATCCAGGGAGATGAAGGATTTAGACATATAGAAGTAAAGTGCATTACCATAAAACAATGTGTTATACCCTATGATGTGCCATCATATTTACACAAAAGTGTAACAAAACAGTTAGTGAAGGAAGTTCTTGACCAAAATGTGGCCTCATCACCCAAAATAATTGCGTTTTTTATCACAATGATTAATTTTAAAGAAGAGTGTATCTGCTTAAACAGAAAATGTACATGATAATGAAAATATATTGTTCAATATTGTACAAATATGATTTCTTTCAGGTTTGTTTTTCACTCAGGTTTGCCACTTAAATAGACTTTAACTGAGAAGGGGTTTTATAGATAAATGGAAATTCTAAAAAGAAAAATGTAAATATAATTGCTTCCACTATGACAGCTGCCCAATGTTGAAAAAATATTGCCTCCTAAGAGCAAGTCTTTTAGTCTTCACACTTGAAAAACCCCTAAATGTGATTTCAAATTAGGTTAAAAAGTGTTTGTTTGAGTGCAATGTTGTCTGCTTAAATTTGATATTATGTTGGATTTTTTGTATGAAAGCCCTGTTCTCTTCTTAAAAGCTTCAGATTCTCAAGACTGCTTTTTAAATCTCAGCAATATCAATACTGTGAAATCATGTATTTATTGTGTTGCATTTTTGCTGCTCAATGTACATCGTGTGCAGTTGATTTAGATGAAAGAAGGCTGAATCTAAAATTGTTTCATAGTCATCCCTGTGAAAGACTGGTATGTTCATGGTACTGAGGAGTAACCTACAGTATTCAAATGTGCAGATGAAAGGCAAAAAAATTGTTATCTTAGGTAACTACAATAGGATCAACAAATTCACAGTCTTTATGACTGCATGCATATAGACTTCTAGTCTGCTGGCATAATTTCTGACAACTAACATTATCTTTGCGAATCCAGAACACATTGCAGTGTTATACTGCTGATAGCAGTGTTCTCAACATACTGAGATGGTGGAGTCTTTCCATTTTGTGGGTGTTGGAAGACAAACTAGGTTCTTCAGAGTCACATAAGCTGCAGAATAAGCATAGGAATATGGTTTGAGGGCCTGTTAACAGAGTTTTACCATGTTTCAGGAAGGTTAAGAAAATTTGCAATATTACATATTTCTTAGCAAAGGTATCATTCAACAGCCTTAGCCCATCAGAATCAAAAACTCTTCCTGGCTCTGTTGTGCAATTTTAGTAATCTGTTGTTTCTTTTTCCACAGGAGTGTGGTTGTGCCAGTGAAGAAACCCCCTCCAGGCAGTCTGGCTGTTACCACAGTTGGAGCTGCCACAGCTGGGAGCGGACTGCCACCGGGTAGTACACCTAATATATTTGCTGCAACAGGAGCTACACCAAAAAGTATGATTAATACAACAGGTATTGTCCTTAAATATTTTTGTGACCCTCATTTTGTCTTTGCTTTTTGTTTTGTTGCCTTTAGTGGTGTTTTGTGTTTTAACCATCTTTGTGTTGCTGTTTTTGTAGTTCCAAAATAAAACCTGGAAAGATTAAACCTTGGCCTTTATAAGAGACAGTGTTTTCTCTTGGTCTGTATTTATAATCTTTGATAGTGCACACTGGACTTGCACAACCTTAAATAAATTAATGGAAAGCCTCAATATTGTTTTATAAGAGTAGTTTAGAATTGAAATAAGCTAAATTTTCAGTTGCTGTGCAGTAAAGGATGTTCATGTGATACATACCAATTAATCCCTCCTGACGTCCTGAAGAAAATAGAGACATGTAGCTACTTAATAAACATATTGTAGGTTGTAGAGGGTGAATATTTTGGACAATTACTATTTGAAAGTGAAAATTAAGCCTTTTATGGAAGGTCTTTTAGTAAGAAACTAATGAATTTAACTGAATTCATGCCTTATCAGTAGTTGTTCCTTGTGACCTATAGAAGGAGGACTAGACCTTCTTTTTAAATTATTTTTTATAGTAGTAATGGGATTCTCTATCATGAAGGAGCCTGGGGACAATGGAGACTGGTTTCCATTGAGAATGAATCCTTACTGAGAACAACTGATATTTAATTTAAACTCCTTTGAAATATCTGTTTTCTTTCTAAAAAAAGGAAAAGCACTTGAGAGAAGAGCTCTCTTCAAGGATATCTCAACTTCAGTCGAGAGTTGAGAATGTGAAAATCTCTCTGGAGTTGCAGCAAATAGAGGGGGATGCTTTTGACATCCTTCTGCTTTATGAAGTAATATGAACTCTTTTTCCTTTCCCTTTGCAGATTACCTTTAATACCTGGTAATAGAACTTTGACTTTTCCAAGGATAAAAAAATCCCCCAAAACTTAAAATCTAATTTTCCTTAGGCAGATGGGAGGAATGAATACTCTGAATAATGTTTCTGCTTTTCTCAACAGTTCCACTTGCATAGATACTTCTGTTAATCTTTAATAGATTTACTTTTAGGTATTGTTATGTCGTGCAGAAAATATCTTGCACTGGAAACCTTGTTTTCCAGATGATACTGAATTGTAATAAGATTTTCAGTCTTCTTACTGATTAAATATCTGAACTATTTTGGCTGGAACGTAGTAGCTCTCATTTGTGAGTAATTACCTTTTAAGATCAGTCATTTCCCCAATACTGCTCTTAGTAGAGGGCAGAATTGCAGAAGCCATGGTACATTCACTGTGGATTAAAGGCTCCTTTTTTTTGACAGATCTTAACAGTTTCATTTATTTTTAATTTGAAATTGTTTTTGATCCAAATCTATGGATTAGCTTGATTAAATGAAAAATACTGATTGAATGGAATTTCAGCAAGTATGAGATTTAAATAGAACTATGTATGTACTGAATTCTATAGTAAAGCATTATATAAAGATTTGAATTTTTGAAGATTTTAGTTCTATATTAACATTTTAGAAATGCTAAATGTACTAATGACAGTTAAAAAAAAGTAGTATCCTATTGAAATATTAGATTAAAATGCTCATTTCACCATTTTTAATTAAGCTATGCCTATGATAGTCAAAACAGTGAGTCGTATGTCAGTTTTTAAGACATATAGAATATCTAAAAACTTTCTGGTTTATATACTTTAAATCTATGAAATATCTATGTTCTTAATTATTTTAAAGTAGTGTATAGAATGTAATTGAATAGCATTTTTATTTTTTTTTTTGGTTATGGTAAAAAGGAAACAGAATGCAATTTTTTAGAAACACTAGATGTCCCCCCAAACCTATTTACAGTTGTTTTTACAGTATGTCACAAATACTCTAGAAATACAGTTATAGCTGTGTGATGGGTAGCACACTCTATAAGGTGTATTTTGTGCTGGACTTATGTGAAAAGTGGTTTTCTTCAGTTATTCATGGTTTATAGTCGGTGTTTACATTCCATCTACCATCTCTGTCACAGTCAATGTCGTGTCATGACTTAATGAAATGTGTGTTACTGAAGTCCTTTAGTGTTGCAAATGCATCTTTGGGGAGATAGGGTTTCCTCCTTCATCTTTTTATGTAAGAAACTGGGTTTATAGCTTCTTAGACTGGATTTTTGCAATTCATATCCTGATTCTTACTTCTATGTTAATTCAGTAGTTTGATTTTGATTGATTTTAGTTTGATAGTTGGTTTGATTTTCTGGAAGCCTAGCTGGTTGAACAATTTAGCAACTGCATTTTTAAATAACATCAATGAAGAAAATTTCATTTGGGAAGGAAAAGGGAATAAACAATAAAAATATATATTCTTTATGTATATAAAAGAAAATAAGTGGGAAAATGCACAAATGCACACGCAGAAACATATATATGAATGAAAGCTCAATCTTTTAGACTATCCTATTCTCAGTTAAGTTGCTGGGATTCCTAGGTTGGGAGAGATAACCTACCTTGTATTTTTGTGTTTCTCAATGTGTTTGGGTACATTATGAATTTGTCAGAACACACAGTGTAAACCACAATCTATCTCCCAATCCCATTATTAAGAAAGCTGCCTAAATCAGTTCCTAGTATAAATCCTGAACCTCACCATCTACTTTAGAATCAGGAAGCCCAGTAAATTCTGCTTGCATTTTGATAGTATTTTGAATTTAAATGTTTGTGAATTATCTAGTCAAAATTCCAACCTTTAATTTATTTTATCAGTAAAAAATACCTAAAGACAAATAAAAAAAAAAAAAAAAAGAAAAACAAAAAACAAACAAACAAAAGAAAAAAAACCAAAAAACCAACTTGTTCCTGCTGCCAGAGTATTTTTCACACTTACCAGCATTTAACCTGTAGTTCACTGCTGGCTGGCTACTTAAGCAGCTAAGAAACCATAAATGCTTTGTAGATCTCTGCAGGACACTGAAAAATAATATGTATCTGTGTAATGCAAAGGACAGTGATGTATCAACTGCTAAAACTGACCACAAACAGGGAGTTAACAGTTATCATTTTTGACAATGGCCAGAATAATGTCATTGATCTCTGAACTGGGGTTCTTCAACCTCCATTGCTAACTTGAATAAATCTTGTTGCCTGTCAGCCTCTTCTCTGGTAGCACTGCAGTTCCTCAGGTTTTGAACTCCAAGTACAAGTCTGTTTGTAGCTACCTCTCTTGCAGTGATGTGTTGCAGAAGGACTGTGCAGAACAGGGACAGCATTTATCACAGCACTCTCACTGTTCATGGCCTCTCTGAGCCTTTGCTGGTTTGCTTCAGAGAGGCTGAACTCACAGCACCGTTTCAGCAAACATGATAGATTGGCATTTAGAGTCTAAGTTTAGCACTCAGCTCTGACCCAGATCACTTCAAGTATAAATGTATGCTCTGTGTGCATCTTTTTTTCTGGGCAGCTGTTCACAACCCATTGAAATGATACCCCCACTGCCCTCCTTACTTTTAAAATCTTACAATTCTTGACTCAAGGAAGGAAACAGAAAAATTGTAATTAGAGTCTTAATATCCTCAGACACCAATTTGCCCCATTACTTCCTGAAGTGATGTACATTTTCTATCTTTCCTGTAATTTTTTAAATTCTAATTTAGTTTCTGCCTGTAGTTGCAACTGGGCAGCCAACTGTGCGTTTATAAATATATTTTAAGAAGTATTTAAAATTTTATTCTTCACTTAAGCTCATCTTAAGTACACCTTTATTTTGGAATGACCTTGCTCTACAGTATGATGTAAAATTATTTTCAACTTTGGAATATTATTTGGGAATAGTGGAAATGAGGTAAGGATTTATTTTGCTCGATTTTCAAAATATTTCAAACTTATTATTTTTAAACTAGCAAATCTGTATTAATTTTTTGATTACTATATGGAAAGATTTTAACTATTTTAGAATAAATAACATTATTTCCATACTTAGAAGTAGATTAATAATACAAGGACTATATTAAAAGTTTTGTTTCTTAACTGAATTAATGTTTGTATTTTTTGGGAAACAGGTGCAGTAGACTCAGGATCTTCTTCTTCCTCTTCGTCATCCAGCTTTGTGAATGGTGCTACCAGCAAAAATCTGCCAGCTGTCCAAACTGTTGCTCCAATGCCAGAGGATTCAGCTGAAAATATGAGGTACACAAGTTCTATCTTTTAACTCAATTATAATTTATCTTCACAAATTATTGTTTAAAAAATGACTAATTTAATGTGCATTACTGTAGTTATACGTGTGCTACAGTGTATATACTTTTTGGGTACCAAGGATGTGCATACTAAAATAATACTTCATTGAAAAGTCTGAGTTTTTCAACTGAAGGGTCTAACTTGTTCAAACTATGTCAGACACTAAAACTTCATTAAAGTAGTTTTTCAGCTGGCAGGTTTATTTTCTTTATTCAAGTGCCTATTCAAAAGTAGGCATTTTGGTAATGGAGTGCAAGGAAGTGGAAGGAGACACTCAACCTCTCCTGAGCAAATGAAGGCCTGTGATAAACTGGAGAGGACAAAGGCAGAGCTGTATTTGAAAATGATAATAAAAATTTTACTTCTTCTGGAGTACTCTGCAAATACTGTGGAATTCATGAGGCTGACACATTGCTGACTGTGACATGACATTTCCATTTACTTAAAGCCATTTAAAAACTGTAAAGTTTAATCAAATTATGATCATCCTCTTTTCTTAAGAAGCTTACAGAAACTTTTAAAAACAGGTGTGATTTGATGTAATTTCACTTCTTTTGTGAAATGTTTTGAAAATCATGGTCTCTGTTTTTTTCACAGTATCACTGCAAAGCTTGAAAGAGCTTTGGAAAAAGTGGCTCCTCTCCTGAGAGAAATCTTTGTTGATTTTGCCCCTTTCCTTTCTCGAACATTATTGGGTAGCCATGGACAAGAGCTGTTGATTGAAGGTACTGTTCTCTTATGACATATTATTTTAGCTATTATTCATTTGATATGAACAATTTTTTTTCACTAAACTTTATAGATATTTTTGATTAATTAATCAGCTGTTAATACATAGTGATTTCACTTCTTTGCATTTAATTTCATTTAAAAAAGTTAAAAAATATAGCTTTTGTACCCTTCTTTTCTCCTGAGATGCTGTATAATGATACATCCTGTCACAAAATATTCTATATAGTTTGCCTTTCTCTCCTCAGAATAATTCAGTGCTTCAGCCTGACTTTGAGAAACTAGTGAAAGTACAATCAAAAACTGTAAGCTACTCCCACAGAAAAAAATAAAAAGAAGTTCCATCATTATTGTATCTGTATTTGGTAGGGCTGTGTTTTCCTCAGGCAGGCCAGTTGGATTCACACAGGCACATAAAGAGCTGTCCCTAAAGGGGGATTAAAAACTGATAAATTTTAAAGAAAAATATCCTTGACCACTTACATGGATTTTTATGTGCTGTCTTTACTATTTCATAGTTGGAAAATTTGCTTTGTAAATGAGGCAGGAAGTAATGCAGAAGTAGTGCAGAACGTGCAAATACGGCAAGCTAATGACGAAGACAATGAATCAGTACTAATGCAGCTAAAATAGTGAAGGGGGAATTTGCATGAGCATGCACTGCTCCCAGGTCATGTATTCAGAGGAATAAATTCAGCCAAGTAAACTCTTTCCTTCCAGGACTGTTCTGATACAGAGTATTGTTGTTCATTGAGAGGAAAACATCTCATTCTGACAAGACTAATAGTATGTAAAGATCTACACAGACAAACTACGGCTTTTTATTCAAATACCAAACCCCTTTCTATTATGTATTTGTTTTACCTGAATGTTAGTGTACAGTTTTTCTATAGTAATTCCATGATTGCATCTCACAGTATTGGCTTCTGTTACTAGAAATATTTACATCTTGTAACTGAAATCTTATACAACCTTTCTTCTTTCATTGTCTTATTGTTTAATAATATTATTGTTTAATAATACCAAGGAATGGTATAGTAACTTAGTAATACTCAGAAGCTAAATTAATCATCTGAGATTCACATTGAGATGGCTGAAAGATAATTTATGGGTCACATTCTTATTTCAGTGAAGTTGGTTGCAAGATTTGTACTAGTATTATCCTTTTCCATTTGGCAATTGATTAGTTGCACTATAGGTTTTATAGAATATGACTAAAATTGTCTTGGTTTTACCTGCATTCTTTCATTGATTAAAAAAAATCTTCATTGATGTTGTTCTGATTTTGTCTTTTTGTCAGATTCGTAGTTCCCAGGATATGACAAAGACTGAAATGCTAAAGGTCATGTGACTCTCCAACTATACAGCAGTGTTTAATCTCACTGCTTATCTAGAGAGGAACGTGTTTTGTTGGATTGTTTCTAGCTTGTAGCATGTTTCTGATAACTGCTTGGAGTGTCATTCCATATTTTACCCCATCTATGACTAAGCCACCTAATTCAGAATCAGAAAATATTGTTCACAAACCAAACACTGAATTCCAAAACAAGTAATGTCTTTTCCATCTTTTTTTTTTCATAGTAAGTCTAACCTTCTCTTTAATCACTCTCTCATTCCTGATTTCTAAAAACCAGTCCTTGCTTCCCAAGCTATTGAAATAGCAATCTGGGAAACAAAAAAATCCAAGCACAACATAGATTTTTATTCTGTGGGACTTGATTTTTTCTTTGCCACATCTAAAATATTTGGGCTTTTTTTCTTCTTAACAGAGGATTCAGAGTGGCTTTTATAGTCATTGTGTACTTCTGATCATCTCTTTCTTCATTGCCTCTATGAGACCCTTTTTTCTCAACTAAACTGAATTCTTGCCAAGTTAAGATGCCTTTGAAAGAGAATTCCAAATTCTCTCTTATTCTGATACCTGATTTACTTTGAGAAATTTCTTGTCATTCCTTGCTGGTGGCACTCTTGAAGTATTTGAAAGCACTTTCCAGGTTATGACTCAAAAAGGAGGGATTTAGTTGTGTTATTCAGGGTACGAGAGTGCATAGAATTCCTGTGGGGTTTTGATAATTGAAATTTGACTTTTTTTTTTTTACTGGCAAGCAGTAATTAACTTGACACTTTTATATGCGATGGTTTAATTTGTTGCTCTATATGTAAAGGCTTTAGTTATAAGAATCAAAAAGGAGCAAATAAACTTTCTTTAATTAAGTCTTAGGGCACTTGTCTGTTTTTCAAATTGATCACCATTGACATAATACCTTTCCTTCTTTGCTGTTTTTCAAAACCTCCTTATGCTATGAAATTTTTCTCCTATCACATTTTGCTAAAATCAGAATACTGTCAGACATCCTTGATGCCACGTGCTTTTTCCTGAGGCTCTTTCTAGTGCCCTTGTGCATGTAAGAAATGCTAAATCATTTTCAGATTTGGTGAGAATGCTCATAGTCTTGTAGATGACTGCATACTGAAGAGCACAAAGTAAAAGGAAGCAGAAAACTAAATTAATTTTAAAACTTCTAATACGTATTAATCATGCACATTTTCAAGATTATTTGGTGCTTTATGATAGCTGTTGTTGATACATTTTTGGAAATGTGCATACAACTTAGTTATGTTTTCAGCTTTTTGCAGTAGTTCAGCTGCCCCAAATCTTTGGTGAAAAATCTTGAAGTCATATCCTTTTACATCACACTTTATCATCATTCTGTCCCATGGAAGACTGGCTCATCTATTGTTAGAGTAAATTACACTTAATGTCTTAGTATCTTCTTAACTTTTGATTGGAGTTGAAATGAACAGGCTGCAATGATCTTGCCAGTCTAGACCAAAAACTTAGGCCACTAATACTTGAAATTGTTAATTTTTCTTATTCTGGTAAATTCCTTAATGTGACTGGTAATAGCGGAACGCTACCAGGTAGTAATCTATAAACCATTGCAGAATATATTCATTGGTAAAATTCCTCATCTATTTACTCAAATTACTAATTACTGAAATAGTTACTTGCTCCTTTTTCTACAACCAATTCTTTCTTCAAAGGTACTTTACACTCAACTGAATTTCAAATGTTTCATCAACTTCTTAGAATATTTTATAAGTAGAAAATATTGTCAGTGATGGGTTAAAAGGGACCTTTTTGCATTTGAATGCAAATAACTTCAAACAGAGCATACCAGAACCAGCCCAACACTGCTGTGGTTCGTCAACTGAGGTTCTTCCAATGCCTCAGAGAACACAAGTTGCAAAGGTTAAAATTGTCCCTACAGAATCTAATTGGAAACAAACATGCAATATGTGTAGGTCACATATTTGAGCTTAGCAGAGCTCATTGTGGAGTTCCATTTAACACTTGCACAGATATGTTTTCGCTAACTGGTTTCCATATGGTCTGCAAATTCCCTCCATGTAAAGTGCATGACAACATTCTAGCTTTTAGGTGAAAATGTTACAGGCAAGTGTAATCTGATCTGTAGCCGAAAGAAAAGCTATATCCTCTTTTTGTCAAGCACAGATGGGTAAAAGTATTTCCACTACAGCTATTCTTGGAGTGTTTGGAGCTGTAAGAATAGGTCCACAATTGAAACATAGTCACATAGAATGCTCTTCCTTCCCTTGAGTGAGGTACTAAAGAAACTTCACTGATGCTTTTACTTTGCTGCGTCATTAGCTGGGTAGAAGGTCAGCCAGGTAGCCCTTCTCCAAAGGATCTCTGATGAATTCCTTGCTGTACATTTGATATGTTTCTGATACAGGCACAATTAAAGTCAGATGACGGAGTGAATGTTTTTGTGCTGATAGGAGCAGGATCTGTTTCTCCTCATTAACTCACCACATGGCCCATGAAAATATTCAGTAGAGGTGGTGATGGACTAGCTTTGTATCATGTTTGACAGGAGGCTTCTTGAAACAATTGAAAAATTGCCCAAAACATTCCTTTGTAAACCACAGATAGAACTTGGGTGCTAAATTACACTACTCTAAAAACTCCCTGGGACCTCAAGTGTGACATGACCGTGGCATCTACCAACACTGGCACAATCAGTTTCTGATCTTATGGAGAATACTGAATTTTGTATAAGGAAGAGCAGGACAACAGTTTTCCTGTAGATACTATGTAATCTGGAAATCCCTTATACTTTCTGGGGAAATTTTACTTTCTTGAAGCTTAACATGCACCTTGTGTTTCTCTTAGAAACTTTTCAGAACCTTTGTATTACTGTGTTCAGGAGCTGTAAAGATGCTGTGTGCATGTTCTTGCAGAACCTTTTTCTGCTGTACATATTGTTCTCTCATTCTTTTATCTCACTCTACCACATCCAAAACATTTTAGATTGTGTGTCCGGGTATGCTTTCTTCCAACTAACTATAAATTTGGTAATTGCCCTACCAGCCTGTAACACAGCACACAGCCAACATCTTGCACAAAATAAATAAATTAATATTAGCAAATAAGAAGGGAAAGGAATTAATAAATAAGTTTATGATTATAAAATTTGAATTAACAGCATCTAAATAAAACCTTAAGCTATTGATGGTGCTGAAATTTCTGTAATCCAATTTTTTGTCCAATTTTGCTTTTTTTATTAACAGTCTTTGTTTATAGTGTTGAATTGTTCTTAAGTTCTTAGGTGAAGATACACAAAATGAGAAAAAAAGGCATTGCGTTGGAGACATATGTTACATCATTTTCTGGACTAACCAAAACTCAAGAAAAAGCCAGATTTCAACATAGCCAGATGCTGAGTCCAACTTCTAGGAGCAAAGAACAGAGACTTAGATCCATCCTAAGGATCCTAGGAGTTGAGGGACAAAGCCACACAATGAGTGGGGGGATTGCCAAAATAATTGGGATGCTTGGCTCTCTTAGTTCATTGCTGAGGCAACAAAGACTCATCCAGTGCCTTGGAAGAATAGATGAGGGGTTGATTTCATTTCTGTGCACAAATTTGGTTAAATTCCCACTATCTTGTTCTGTAGTCAGCACTTCAAGAATGATGGACACACTGCTGAGTTATGAAGTACAATGTAAGAGGCTTGATGTGTTCAATGTATCAAAAAGACATAAAAAGTTAAATACTACAGGATGCTTTAGCCTTTCCATCAACAAAATGCCTAATGAGGGTAAATAAGATTGGAAAACTTTAGTAGGGCTTACCCTCAATTATTGCAATTTTTGTTACTCATAGTCTCTATGACTACTTCAAAATTTCTTTCTAAACATAGTCTTGAATCCAACTTCTCAAGAGGAAAAATGTCATATATTTGCTGGATGCATCTGGAGTTTCTTTGTTACTTTTGAGCATGTGAATCACCATTTTCCCTGTGCCATATCATGGAAGGAATGATAGTCTGCATTAACCTTAATTTGCTTTAATATTGTGAGGACTGCATTTGTTCACATGGTGATAGACAGGTGTACTTCAATGTCAACTAGCCACCTGCAGAAATCAGTAAAAAAAACAGTGATTTGTGCAGCTGATTGCATCTTAACTGTAGATGCAGTCAAGAATATATAATCTTCCCTTGAGGTATCAAAAATGGTCAATGCTTATGTCACTTTATTAAATATGCCTTTCAGCTGTTTTTTTTATATGTGTGATCACATGCATATGTGTGTGTGTGTGTATATATATATATTGATTTTAATTTTTTTTATACAGGAAATTATTTAATAATTACCTTGAAGCTCATTTTAGTATGAGATATTATCTCTGCATAATTAATTTGTCTTTTTGGGGAAGCCTCATGTAAGGCTCATGCCAGCTGTAATTTGGTCACAAATTTCAGAGAGCTCTTGCAATTATATGACTGAATAGCTGCTTATGTAGTTTAATCTGATTTTTTAAAAAACAAGAAACTTACGTGGTTGTACTTAGTGAGGAGGATCAGCCTTTTAGTCCCTTGATAGCTTCTCAATATGATGGATATTTTCAGCCAGATTAATAGAGGTTGCTTAAAAGGTGTTATTTTTACTCAGTATTCCCAAATATAAACATCTGTTAAGAATAAAAACATACCCTATCTTGTGTTAGGGTGTATTTCTTCTCACTTTAAATATTTTCTCTGCAGTATTATTTGAGGTATGCCATCATTGTTTACTAAAGGAATGGAAAACTGAATAGTTACTCAAAATAATCACACCTGATTCATTTGTAATAAGCTGTGTAATATACTGTGTTGCTACAATACTGTGGTATTGCAGAATAAGGAGCAGGAAAGCAATTGATAAAGCAAGACTGTAGGAGCAGTAGGAATTCAGCCTTATTGGACATCGGGGAATCCCTGTTAGAAACCAAGGGGATTGTTAAACTTTCTGTGGAGAGGTCGGGCCAGTGTCATTTACAATAAGTGTCTCACTGGACATGATCACTCTGCTCAGTAAGGATGAGGAATCTTATGGATTATTTGGTTTGTACTGGGTCAGGAACTCTGAATTGATTTTCAAGGTTAAGTTCATAATGTACTTTGCTGCATCACATCCCACTCCTCCGTTTCCACGTGCCCTGAGTGTCTAAGTTACCTTCTTCTCTGTCTAGGAAGAGATGATGCCACATGTTTAGCACAGTGCAGTTAAATCCAGTGCATTTTCCACCCCAGTATGCTGTAAAGACAATTTTGCTGAATTTGTGATAGTAGGATTTCTATTAATAGATTCCTTTTTATCTTCACTATAAAGACTTGCAAAAAGATACTAGAAAAATTGTCTGAAATTAACCCCTTTTTAGATGAGGTTGGAATAATGATTTACAGAAAATTCCTTTTTTCAGTAAGTTAAAGTCTGTGTTCTCCTTTTTTACTTTAACAATTTCTGCAAGCAATTTGCAAGATTAGGTTTTTACCATGAAGAAAACCATAGGTCATTTTGAAACAGGGCATGAAATCCTCCAACAGAAATAATTTTAAATACTGCTGCTAATTCAAAACCTGCCTGGACACATTGTAATCATTCATAGGCAGGAAAAAAAGAAAGTTCATTAATTTCAAACTGACATGCTTTTATAGGCATGTCAGAAAACTGTTTTAAGAAATTCTCTGTCTATAGTTGGAATGATTACCTCCTCGTAGATACTAGGTACTGACTGAAAGGCTCCACAGTGTGCTCATGGTTCTGTTCACACTTTGGGACTGATCATGGATATTACTAAAAAACATCAATAAGTCAGGCACACATGATGACAGAAAACAACACCAGTTTTCCAGAAGACTGTATGGGAGGAACAAAGAAATGCTGAAGGGCTAAATGTGTATTTAAATCTGCCTCTTTATTTACACCTACTCCAGAGAGTCAAGGTTCAAAGTGTTGCAACTTCCAAGATTTTTTTAGAGTAGGCTACTAATGACAAGACAGATGCCAATTCAGACAACTGGAGAGCAGGTGCCACAAAAGAAGTCTCTATTTTTTATCCACACTGAAATCTTCAAAGTATAACAAACCCAACACAAGTTACAAAACATTTTTCTTTCACATAATATACCTTTATGACATCTTTAAAGGGATATCATTGCAAACACCAGAAAGAGTATACACCTTCATTCAATTTTGATTTAACTCTTGATTTACTGAAGTTCCTGTGTGCAGAAGTATGTTCTGAACAGATGTTTAACATGGCAGGAAACATTATAGATCAGAGATCCAGATAGCAACTAGGAAATGCATAGCATCTGGCACCTTTTTGAAAGTAAACCTGCCAATAATTAATTACACATATGAGCCACTCTATCCCTGTCTAATGAGTTGGACACTTACTAAGATGTATTAGACTATGGAACAGAGGTTAACTGCTCATGCCCTCTCCTCTGTCTCTGACTTGTGTGGTCCCAGTGTAACTTAAGGGTAGAAATCGTTGTTGGCACTCAGATTTTATGTTGTTGATTATATTAGTATTATTACATTGATTAATAATCAAGATGTCTTTACAATCAAAAAATGTAGAGATTTCCCATTAAACAGAATTCAGGGTTCTTCTGTTGCTTTGACAATGAAGAAAAAAATCACTGAAATTGTTAGACTAATTGTAAAGTTTATTTAGGAGAGTGCAGATGTAAAAAATCAGTCATAAATGCATGCCTTCAGGAAAGCAAAAGGTGATAACAGTGTAAATTAGCTTTGTTGGAAAGAAGCTCTGAAAATTATCCTTGAAAACACAGAAGCCACTAGATGTTTGAAGTTATTAAATTACCGTCGAAAGTTCTAACACTTTTATAATTAGGAACCAAAGAGTACCAATTACTGTTCTTTTAAAGCGCATAAGGAGATGCACAAAATACTGGAGCCCTTAAAGAGTAAGAAAAGAAGTTAGTTGTTTGTGATCACTGGGTCCTATTTACTTCAAAAGTATTAGCCACTTTCTCAGAAATTTCTTTTTCAAGCTAGTAGCCTATTCCAGTACAAGCCAAAAGGCCTAGAAAGGACTGGTCTTTTTGCCTTAGAATTCTAGAAAAATACCTTCCCTGATGTCCATATCCCTGTTACCCTCTTTGATAGTCTATCTTTTTATTAATCCAGTTTCTGTCTTTCTTCTTGCTTTAACTTTCAGCTTCAGTGGAAAATATTTTTGAAGTGAGTTTTAATACTAACCTACTACCAGAAAGAAAAAAAAAGTATCAAGAGAACTATTTGAAGTTATTTTAAGGCAATAATTTTTAAAAGATTCTAGACAAATTTCTTAACATATGCAGGCGCTACTGTAGCACAGCCTGTAGGTGGACTCCTCATATCAGGTATACAGCAATGCTGAATGGTAACACTGGACTAAGTTGTACAATTTTTTTTATTTTTTTTTTAACAGCCACCTTTTCCCCCCTTATTATTTTCTCCTCTACTGTCCAGGTCCAAAGAAAAACGAGGTGGTATGCCAAAATGGTATTCAGTATCTACAGGATGTTCATGCTGTGACTGAAGCTCTCCACAGGCAGAGGTTCTCTGGTTCTTATTCCACTTAATTCATCATTCAGAACTCAGCAGGGGACTCTGCCTGATTTTGGACTTGAAACACTTAGGCTGGTATTTGCCCCAGCCCTTGTCCTCTGAAGGCTTAAAAATGGAATCAATCTACTTTATTACACCAGCAGTGTTTTCCAGAGAACTACCTAACTCTGATAATCTATAGGGTGCAAATAACATCTCTGTATCAGATATTGCCCTGAAAGATGTCATGAGACATAGTAAAATAATCCTTTTCCGTGTAGTCTGAGTTCTAAGATGCGGTTCTTTGCAAAATTAATCTCATTTAGGGCTGGTCACAATTTTTCCATATATATTCCTTAACTTTCTGTCTACTTATCACGTGTACTTATGACCCAGGCTGGAACATTTTAATTAGTGACCAAATTTACCAAGTTTCCTTCCTGGTCCTGATGTATTACAGGCACTTCTTCACTTCATCCTGTTGAATATAGATTTGCTTGTTTCCATGCTTACAAGACTTAAAAAAAAAAAAAATCTTGCACAAAAACCATAGACTCAACTTGAGAAACTACTATGCTTGAATTTTAAAAATAAACCTGTTTATAGAACCTTTTTTGATGGGAGAAAATGTTATAGTATAAACATTAATGAACCATCTATCTTGATTTACCTAGATATTAACAGACTCCCTACATACCTGGGATTATTTTTGCAAGAACTAAGATATTTTACTCAGATCTTTACTGTGTTCAGTGCAACTTTATGTTAAATTCTACCTCCCTCAGAAAAGATCCTCAGCTCTGCTAAACATCTATTCTCTTATATCATGTTTTTGTCTGATGGTGTGGGGAATTTTATTATTCAGTCTTTTTATACTTCTTGTCTGTGGAGACTTTCTTGCAATGAGAAAACCTCATGCTGAAAGAACTTGTCAGACAACAGAGACAGTTGTGATATGTCAAATTAAGATGGCAAAGTGATGTCAAAGCAGGTCTAGGGAGAGCTCATAACAATGTTACTGTCAAGTAAATAAAGAAAACTGAAACACAAGAAATACAAGTTATTTCAAGAGATCTATGACTGTGGAAGGCTTTTTGTGTTTTGCGAGACACTGTTTCAGAATGATTACCATTTGTCGGTAGGGCTTCAGGATAGAAGCGAGATCTGATGGCTGCCAGCTAAGGTCAGCAAAGTTTAGCTTGGAGATTTTTATTTTCCTTTTCTTGTTACCAAATGCTCAAGAAAGATTTATATTTATACAAAAATTAGATTTGCTACTCAGGAGATCGCATATAGTTAAAGTGAGAGTCATCTTGGCCTTAGAAATTTAGGAAGCTGCATGAGCTCTGAGGTTTCGTTATACTCCCTATGTGTAGCTGCGCTGGTTCACTCAGTGTGGCCCCAGTGTTGCTAAAGAGAAGAAATATAAGTAAGGAGGATCAGTAAGAGTAAGTGGTTTCATTGCTGTGCAGCTTAACCTTTTCTCACCATCCTTTTTTGTCATTCACCAGGCACATATTTCAGTTTTGTCATGCCATGATGATAATTCTCCCCCTAATAATAGGAAAGAATGTAACAAAGAACTAGAAGGAAATAATGGAGAGAAAAAACCCAAAAAAGCAATTCCTATGTTTACCGTAAGAGGAGAGAAACAGAAAGGAATAAGCTCATAAAATTGATCATCAAATAGGAATAAGTCATAGACTGAAGCTAAGGAAAAGGTGGTAAACTTCAGAAGTAAAAATAAAACATCATACCTAAGGAAAATATTGCATTGAATAATGCCTTTTCAGGAAAATCCTGATATTCTAGAGGCTGTTATTTGGGGTCGTACCTATGATGTATCTTTTCCAGGATGTCCCTTTTGACAACCTTAGAAAGACTTGGAAAAGGTTCTTGAGCAGAAAGCACCATTGCTGTAGTGAAGGTATAAACTTGTGTTAGTGAGTGAAATGAATGTCTTTATTTCTGCTTGTATATTCTTTGAAAATAATTCACTACTGAGGTGATATTTCCAAAATGTATTTCCTCTAACTCAGATTTGAGAGGAGGTGAAAAACTGAGAATAAAAGAGAAAGGAGATGTAGATATTTCTTCATTTAAAGAAGAAAATCTCTTTTTTCCATGTATTAAATATGTGACAAGTTTGTTTCCATGCAGTAATTTTTCTACAAATTTAACCACAAAATTGGCAACATTTTCAGGAAAAGAATGACAAGAAAATACCACATGAAAAAACTTCGAAAATATTTAAAATTGTCACATTTTTAATTAATTTTTAAATGTCTTTATCAATTAACGTTTGTCTTCCATTGAAACAAAATGTCCCTGGCAGCAGTTGTGGTGGAAATTTATTGACAGTTCTGAGCCACTTATTTGAACAATATCTTAGTATAAAGAGGGAAATCAGAAGACTTTTGAGATATTATTTGAATTCTCACAGTGGACTGTTTGGTTTTGGAAGAAAAAACTGGAATTCTTTTCACCGAGATTCTTTCTAGATAGATAAGAGCTTGGTATATTGTAGAACCTGAAATTGTAAGTGTTTTCCAGGCTTCTGCTGAAAAAAAAAAAGTTTATAACTTACTCAAGCCTACCTCAAAAGGAAATACATATTGACAGAAAAGCAACAATTCAATTTTACAGACCTTTTCAAGATTAGAAATATTTTAGTTTGATCAACTGCAGTGAAGTGTGATCATTGACGTGGGTGCTTCTGCCTGTAGTCTAGAAGAGAACTTTAGAAGACGAGGAAATATATTTAATTTACAAACAAATTCTAGTAAACATGTGTCATACCATTAAAAAAATTGGCTTCACTTAAATTTAACAGGGAATTGTTTTCTTGTAATTAATATTTGTGTTGAATTATTTTATATAAAAAATAATATTTTTGTTATTGTTTTTGTGTTGTTAATGCCGAGTAGGATAATTTCTCAGTTGATACATGATAGATTGATGTAAATTTTAGATCCCTTCTGTTATAAAAGTTGGATAAGCAAATTATTTCACTATGCCACAATATTTAGAAAGATTTGGAAGATATTTGGAAAGAGTTCTGTTTAAAGAAATTCTATTTTAAGAGAAAGACAGTGAAACACAAATACATATATTGAGTAAATCCCAGTGGAGCACTGGCCAAATAAAAAATTACCATAGGTATTAAATTAAAAACTGATTCAGTTTTGAAAATCTTCTGTGATATATTAAACTGAACAATGGTAGTGGATTTTATTTTCTAGATGTAGTAGTCTCCTTCTAGTTTGATGAATGAGAATTTGTGCATCCCAGTACATTAAAGGAAAATAGTCAGAAAATCCACAGGTTAACTTAAGGCTGGACTCCTCAGAGTAGTGCAGCACTAGCATCAGTTTTGTCAATATCATTAAAGCTCATGGGATTACTGTATGAAAGTCTGCAATTTTAAAAACTAAATCATGTATGCGTTGTAATAAATCCCCTCTCTGTGGGTACACTCTCAAGGGTTTTTGCCATTCTGTGATTCCATCTGGATGTTTTCCAGTCCGTATTTAGATTCCTTTTTAGTAACTGCAGTGGTGAAGTTCAGGTTTTCTCACTTTAATAAAATAATTCAAGAGACTATTACATACCATTCTCACTCTTTTAAATATTCCCCAATATTACAGTCTATTTTATTTTACAGATCTGACTAAAAGGGCTGACCCATGTGAGTTTGGTTTTGTAGACCTATCACTGTTTATTTGCAGTGTTTATCCCAAGATGTTAGTTCTAAAGATTTATGATAAAATTCTAAAAGTATGGATGACACCTTTCCTAGATTTCCAGATACCAGATAAAAAGAATATTGCTTGTACTGTGCAGTGTCTTTCACTAAGGGAAAAAAAAAATCCTTTAAGAATTGTAACTGTTTTGATCGACTAAAAAACATTGAGTTGAATTCACACTCACTGTATTCTTCTGTGTCACCCTTCTGTTCTGTAAAGGAGATTTGCCCATCAAAGAACGGTCTGGAGTACTAATACAGCCATCCTTCATGGTCCCTAGAGCTGGTGGTAATGTCAGTCAAGGCTGCTGAAGGGATTGTTAAATCCATAACCCTGACTTTGTTATTTTAGTGAGTTAACGTTCTTTGGAAGAGTGTTTTCTTTCATCTAGTAAAAGCAAAGTTTAATTATTTTACAACACGGCTGTGATTTCCATCTGCAGACTTTCTTCAAAACCTGAATGTTTCCCAGCCTTTGCTTTTCATAAATTAAGAACCGTTACTGTAATTTAAATGCCTACAAAATATGTGACATATGTATGGTTCTAAAACCAATGTTGAGTGTAATCTTGCAAAACTTTGCATTCTGTTTAATACGTAACTTCCCCTCCCTCCCCCCAGACCCCCAATAATTTCTTGGTTTGGAATAAGAACATCTGTTGTTTCAGTTTAAGTTTTGCATACTTAAGATTTACTTTAAAATTTTTCACCAATCTTTTTCTCTCCATACTGTCTCCTTTAAGATCTGTAGGGGGCTCCCCCGCAACCTGATAATTCATGAAAAACATTAATTTCAATCTAATTTTCTCTGAGTGACAGCCTATGGAAGAGAGGGAGTAATGTAGATTTCAATTATCCAAATAACTTTTTTTTGGCCAAAAAAGAGAGTTCTAAGGTTATTTTTTGATTATAAATTGGACTTATAAATATATTTCAAGAAATCATCTGCCAGATTTTGCTGGCAGAAGAAAGAGAGTTGGAAAGAACAAATAAATTTTATGGTAAACTCACAATTACAACCAAAATATCACCATCATTTTTTTCCTAGTAATCCTAGTAAACATGCTTTAGTTTCTGTGCCCAGTGAGAAATGGCCTTGAAACTTTGTTGTGCCATTCCTAACAAATGCTGAACAAAGTATAAGGGAATAGTCTATCAAAAATGAAAACCCAATTTGTGAGTGGTAATTAGTGGTAGAAAATTCCTACTCTGTCTTATGGCACAGAAACCCCTGAGGATTATGGGAAGAGATATCACAGTATGAATTACCCATAATTATTATGAACAATTTAAAACAATACAGTTTTGTTTAAGGTACATGGAAGACTATGTCACTAGGAAATTAAAACAAAATCTTACCTTAGGGGAAAAAAGTTACAAAGAAGAATTAAAGTGTTTTCTGATTTTCTGTCTAGTTTTAAGTCCTTTTGCTCATTTCTAGGTAAAATTTGCACACTTTTCACATGTTACTAAAATAATGGATTTAATAGTATATGTGTATTTTTTCATAAGCGTCTTGTAGTCTACAAAGCTCCTATAGTTTTGATGACATGCTCTGGAGTAATAAAGACCATTTTTTCTCTGTGAACTGAATTAAATGGATTAAACTTTCTCAAATGTTTTACCTAGCAATACCTGAGATTTTTCAGATAAGCGGAAGGTATAATTGAGTGAAAGATTTCTGCAGGCTCTAAGGTTTTGTTAATTGCATCTTCTTTTCTAAGTTAAATATGAGCTATAAAAGCATTTAGTTTTATTTTTGCTAGTATTACAATTGATTCCAGTTCCAATAAGGGTTTAAGTTGACACAAAGTAAAATCATTGAAAGAAAACGCAGGCAAACCTTGATAAATACCAGATGAAATTGTGGTGGTATTCAGTTAGACTCATACACACATTGTATTAATAATAATAAAAAGAAGTTCAAAACCATGATCTTATTTCATAAGGATTTTTTTTTTAAATTGATTTTATCAGCCTACATTATATTTCTTCAAAATGGAAATTCACACTGACTAGTTCAGCATGGTGACTTGGAAATTTTGAACCCATGACTTCATTAATGCCACAGGCATGACTAAAACAGTACAGTTGAAATTAATCTTTTTTTAGACATTAATAAGTCATGGTGAAAAGAAATAATTAGCATATCTTTGGGCCAACAGAAGAACACTGAAAAAGAAGTCAAGTAAACCAGAGCATTTCAAGATAATTGCCCGGCATACATCATTTATTCCAGATTAGCCAAGGTCACGCACTTGATGCTCCCAGTTTTTGCATCCATATATGTGGTCATTGTTGCCATCAAATTGCTGAATTTTGATGGCTATATTTAATGGACTGAGAATAGACCATAAAGAGAAGTACTAAGAACTGCAAATGTAAAAAGCACATACTCCATTCAGTTCAACAGTGACCTTTTTAACCCTGCTGTATGCAGGAAATATCCACTTGTATTTTAGTAATTACATTAGCTTCCTTAATAGCATTCGATACAGATGGTATAGGAAGAACTTATCTGCAGCTGAAGAATGCAAGCAACAGTTTTAGTTTGAGTGGCAAATACTTATTCTCATTTAGAGTTAAGGAGGGGGAAGAGAACTGCAAATAGGTTTGTGTGCTCTCTTCAATCAGAGAAGCTATTATTTTTCCAAGCTTGTTATATCATTTTTTCCCCCGTTATGTAAAATTAATAAGATTTTGCACACACTAAAAACTCTGCAAAATAGTAAAGAGGAAGAAAAAATGCAGTTATTAGCACATTTGGAACTTAGAAAATCATTGGAAAATTGGTATTTATTCTGATTCATACTAGAAATTCTGTTTTAAATTTTATGAAGTGACCTCAACTAGTTTATGTCTTCTGCACTGTCTAAAATCTGAGAGGAGAACTTTTCTAACCCCTCTTTTAATTTTTGTCTGTCAGGATATAGACTGTGCACTGAGGGAAATTTTTTTTGTTCCTGTTCTATGCCAAAAGAAGTTACTCAATTCACACAATTGAGACTCCTAGAAGAGGGGAGGGTGCAAATTTAGAAACTGAAAGACTAATAAAATTATCTGTTTTTTTCTGGTCTATGAAGGAAAAGTTAAATAGGACAGGGATTTTGTTCTTCCTAAACTTAGTCCTGCAACTTTTGATGATGTGGGATCTTCATAATGCAACCAGAGATTGCATTCTGACAGTTTTTCCTGATAGGCAGAAATGGATCTGTCCTCCATTAGGTCTGATCTGTTTTTATTATTCTCAACTATTGACTGCACAACAACTCTGACAGTAGATTTTGATGATTAATTGTGTTTTGTGTAACAGGGAAAAAAAAAATCTTCTTTTATTTCAAATCTTAACTGCTCAATCAGGAAGTAGTGAAAATGGGAAGAAGCACAACAGAGCCCTTGGCAGCTAGGATGGAGGAAATGGAGCATATAATGGAGGGCACACACTTTCCCTAGTGGTTTGAGTGAAAGGAGTCCCTGAAGTAGGATTAGGAGGATGATAAGTAAGAAATTTATAAAGCAAAATGGTGGCTCTGCTATGAATGTTTCACATTTCTGTATTCTGTTTTGCTTCAAGGAATGTATGATATGAGCATTTAAAGCTGAACAGAAAATATTTCTATTTCCTTTTGACCGACCATCAAGGTGCACAGGACTCCCCATTTTCTGGGCCACTTCCAATTCTGCTGACTTATAAGTAGAGAGCTGCACACTTAATTTTTGCAGTAGACTGAGACAAACATCATTGACACAATGACCTTCTTTGATGAGGCTTTCCTGTATCTCTCTGTGTTTTCATATGAGAAAAGTGCTAAAGTCTCGAAGATAATTATTTGTTTCTTTTGGACATGGAAACCAGCCTCTTTTAATACTAGTGGTTATGAGAGGTGTTAATGGCTGTTACCAATGGGTTGTTTCATCAGCAGGCAATTAAAGAGCTGGTTAGAATTAATGGGCCTACTGATGTGCTAACCAGATGTCAGTTCTGTATCCTTCTCTTTCTTTTTCTTAATTTCACCAAAACCAGTTTGAGTCTCCTTTCCAGTGCTGGACTGCTACATCCAAGCTTGCAGTTGATTAGATGTGATATGTAAAAATTATCAAGTAATGTCCAGAGGAATAGTGAAAAGACATCAGCTTGAGGGTCAGATGAACACTTAGAGCCATATCATTATCAAATTATTAAAAAGTTAGGTAGAGTATATAAAAATTCTTATTGCAAATAGATAATTTTGGTCTAAGCAATTATGACTTTGTCAAACAGACTCATGTTTTGTCACGTCAGCGGCTTTGTGTTATTAGGACTAGATCATCATTGTTATCTGGATGATAATCACGAGTATTTATTCTAGCTTTGTGCCACTTTAGACATGTTTGTTTTGGTCCACATGCCATTTTCTTTCAATTTCTTTGAATCTGCACAGGTAGCATAAGAATCCCCAATTGTCTTTGAAAGTCAAGAACTTCTAATTTAATTAATTAAGCCAGAAAATATTCATTATGTGTTTTTCTTCAAAGCATATATTTAATATCAAGTTTTCTTTTTGACAACCTGGTGAAGATGAAAAGACATTACTGCTGATGCATAATCACTTTTATGTAACTTAGATTGTAGCATGGGTGTAGGTTTCCAAGGGCATTATTTTGCCTTAGTCATGTTTCAGTACACCTGAGGTCTGATTTTGAAAGATAAGTGAGTGTGTGACAGAAAGGGGGTTTTTTTGTTGGGTTTTTGTTGTTGGGGGTTTTTTGGGTTTTTTTGTTTGTTTGTTTGTTTGTTTGGGTTTTTTAAATTTTACATAATAAGAGGTGAATTCATAATAAATCAGACAACATTCTGGGATTAAATACTTGATGTGTCTGTCCTACCTGCATTGGCTTAACTGTAGAGTTCAGTCTTCTGTTTGGATTTTCTTTGTCAGCTTCCAAACAGTGGAGGTAGCCTGCAGGTGATAAGTATGTAATTAATCTTTCTGATCCTCTAGCACTTGAGCATGAGAATAGCTGATCAATTACAGCAATTGTTTCCCTAAATGAGCTTTGCACATCTGCCTCTTATTTCATTAACTGTCTGCCCCTATATCTGATAGAATGGAAGCCTAGTGGCTTCTTACAGCTTGTTCTGTGTTACTGTACAATAAGGATGGGGTTGTTAGCAAAATGGGCACAAAAGAGTATTTATCCACTACCAGAAATAAATATACATGCTAGCATGTAGGATTGCTTTTGTCTCTAATCACTGTTTGTAGAAACCTTCTTAAAGCACATCAGTTTGCTTTCCAGACACCTATTTAGTCCTTACTTGTAAGCTTATTTGTAAATTTATCCTTTTTATAACACAGCCAAATTTTCCATGCCCTAAAGCAGCATATCAATGTCTATATGGTTTTAGATAACAGAACTAGCGCATGTAAAGTTAACAGCAGAAATGAAACTTTCTGCAAGTGTCTTTACAATGTATCTTTAAAATACTTAGATATGGCATTCTTCTCTCAGAGAGTAAATTTACATTCCCAAAGCTGCAAACAAGTATTTGCAATAGTGACAAAGTTGTTAGTTCTTTTCTATTTAAATTAAGTACAAGACAATGAGTAATAGTTAGACTACATAATTTAACGTTTGTTTTAAGAAACACACCCTAAAAATTATGGAATTTTATTTTAATAAAAATAGAATTTCACATGAATACCTCTTTCATTAATACTCAGGCTTTCAATTACATGATAATCAATTACCAGATGAAAATTAAAATAATGTCTAAGCCAAATCCTTATTCTTTACCTTTTATTAACTGGTCACTTTATTCTTAAGAATTTACATGATCTAATATTCAAAAGCTGTTAACTTGTGTTTATCATATATTAAATTTCTTTGGATTATACCAGTATTTATTTATTTATTTGTTTGTTTAAGCTAAATGTCAAAAGTAATTAGAAAACATTCTGTCCTGAACTATTTCAATATCCTTGAATCTGAAATTCTCAGTTAATTTTGCTTGAAACTTGTTTTAGTCTATTTGAGTTATAAAAAATATACATTTTATACATTTTATGGATCTCTGGAACCACGGAGCTGTAATATCAAAATACCACCACCTTTTAAACTGATTTTTGACTGTTTATTGCAGGGCTTGTTTGTATGAAGTCAAGTACTTCA
>PYHW01010828.1:238687-275842 GCA_013186435.1 Turdus rufiventris | reverse complement strand
TTTTTATGTTTGGGTTTTTGTTTTGGTTTTTATGTTTGGGTTTTTGTTTTGATTTTTTTTCTGTAAAATTAAGTGGTTTCCTGAGGAGACAGGGTTTCGTGTTTGTTTTTTTTGTTAAGTTCCCCCCCAGCATTTCTCACCTAATATAAGGAATTCTTTAAATGATCTGAAAAACTGTTTTCCAAAAGGTAATAGTTTTTCATTAGATTTTTTTTTTTAAATATGTGTATATATGCTAAAGGGGTATCAGAGTTTTCTTGCACTGTCCATGTGTGGAATGTGTTCCAGCCCAATCTGTCTTCATCTCTAGGTCATCTACTTCTGATAATCTGGCTTTCAAATGGAGACTATTTCCTACTTGTTGAGCGATTTTACTTTCTTCATCATTATGTGTGGTGTCCTTACAGATTCCCATACATTCAGAAAAGTAATTCTGTGTTTTGCTTTTAGTAATAAGAAGGATGTTTTCTCTTTTATCTTCTACCAGAGTTGTCAAGAAACTTGTGGTCCTTTCTCTTGCCTGTTCTTATCGAAGTACTTTTGTCAAAAAATGTTAAAGAATACTCATCATTGAGATGCTGATCTGAACAACTTCAGGATTCATGGCAAAAGGCAAAACAGGCAGAATCAGAAAACTAAGAATCAGCTTCTCCATATTTCGTGTGACAAGGTGTCTTCCCCTGATTTCTCTATAAAGCTGCCTACACAATTGAGAAAGACCTTAGATTAGGAGGAAACACCTAGAAAGTCAAAGTGAGTTGGTATTTCTTAAAGGCCTGAGAAAAGATACAAAGCTCATTACTGGAGCCCATCATTATTAATAAATATACCACAGTTTTCAGGGGTTTCACTATAATGGAGACAATATGAGGAGTACTTTTCCATACATCCAAAGATAGATTGATTTTGGGAAGACTTCAAATTAGTTATCTATCTCTAACATCAAAGAGTGGTTGAGTAAAAAGTGAACTGGTGTTTAGGATTAATTACCATATATAGCATGCATGTTGTTAATAGTAATTTTGGCATATCTTAATTGAAAAAAATATTTTTCCAGTAGGAAGTATGCTTTAGAAGTTGTGGGGATATGTTTATTTTGTTGCACGTATCTTCTGTCTGTATTAGAAGATATGCAGAATTTCTACAAGATGATGAAGGTTAATTTTCTAATTAAATGTGGCCATTTCCCTAGTGTTGTTTGAATAATATAAATGTTTTTTGCAATTGTCGATTTTTTTTTTCTTTTTTTCTTCCAAGTTATCAGTCAAATGCTCCTCTGGGAATATTTGACTTCATTTTCAAGATAAATTGGGCAGTTACCACAGGTGATCAGAAGGGCAGTGGGTCTGTGTGTTTTCAAGAAAGCAAAAAATTAGCCTATTATTTCAAGTCAAGAAAATAGGGGGGAAATGAGACTGTAGTCCTGTGGCAACTGTAATCTAAAACTTTCTATTACTTTTGTTTTACTAAATTCATATTCACGTAAATAGTGTTATGAAAGTTTCACATTCTTTTCCTTTCTGGGATTTGGCCAGAGGCCAGGAGTATTCCAATATTTGTGGATTTTCCTTCCAGGAGGATGTCATCAGTCATTCTGCAACTGGCTTATTGTGCGAAATAGCTGCTTTTAAAATGGATGACCAATTGCAAAAACCTAAAATTGATCCCAAAGTTATTAAAAGAGTAGACCAAAAGTACATTTTAGTTATCCTCTGTAAGCAGTATGTATGTGAGTGTGAGAGAAGTATAGAGGCAATGTTAGTGGAATTCTTAGACCTGATTCTCATTCCAAACAATAAAGCAAGGTTTTCAGACTCCTATGTCTTTAGGTAAATTCTAGGGCTGGTAGGGACAGTTCTTTGATCTTAAAAACAGTATAATCACCTCAAAAATTTATGAAACTGAGTCTTGAAATCAGTTTGCCTGTTTTTACCTGCTTTTACCTTCTTTTAATAGACATGGTTTTCTGCCATAAAAAAACCCCACAAAATATTTCGTACATCATGTAACATTTATTTTGAATATTTCCTCTTAAATGAAGTAAAGCAAGTTATTGGTGATTTTTTGATAAGAAGTTATTGGTGATTTTAGGAGGTAACTCTACAACATGGAGTTCAAACCTGAGCTAAATTGCATGCATGTTGTGAATTGCAAACACATTTTTATAGTTTCCATTTCCTTCTCCAGATGAAAGCTAGCACCTGTTCAGCTCCATACATTTTCCACCAAATATATTCAAGGGTCTAGAAAGAAGAAAGTTGGTGTAATAGAATTTTGGCTGTCTCAATATATTTTGATTATAATGCAGTGATCAAAGAGTTGAGGTGTCGACTGAGTTATCAACATATTAGACCAGAAAATTCACTAAATGTTCAGTACGAGAAAAAAAATTAACCTCTGAATCAATTTAAGAAATGGAGAAGAGAGAAGTCCAATAAAGATACAATTGTTTGACACAGTAGCACCTGTCATTCAAATTGTAAGCAAAGATTATTTGAAAAGAAATATAAATTGAAAGAAGTTCTTAACATTCCAAGTCTAGCTGTTCTTTTTTCACCCTTCCACTATTTTTTTCCAGTGAAAATTTTCCATTAGCAATTTAAGATGCCTGGATTTTTTTTTTGTTTGTTTGTTTTGTTGTGGTTTTTTTTTTTCTTTTTTTACTTTATTTCTTTTTTCTATGTATACTGGAGTTGGGAGAATTTTAAAGAAATAGGACTTGGAAAATGCACTCAAAAGTAAAAACTGTGATGCTATCAGAGAATAAATGACTGTACATCGTGTTTTATAAGAAAACCAACTGAATTTCAAGTAATATCTGTACTGTGTCGTTCATCTCCTATCTTCTGCATTAAGAGTTTCATATCAGGTTTCAGTCTGAACCTTCTTTTAAGGAGATGGTACTGCTGCATTCCTCATGCAGTGACACTTTCAAGCAATGACAGAACAGATTAGGAGAAGTTAAGTGGGGACAGGAAGGTAGCAATTTCCATTATCCTAATAATTTAGTACATTTTTTAATAGAATTTAATAGAATTTTAGATAATATAAATTATTTACAACAAATTCATACTGTAAGTAATCTAACAGAATATCTAAAGTCATAATGTTTAGTAATTATGTATGAGGACAATTTTTGAATTTATTTACCAGTAAAGTTAAAAACCAAATTTTCATTCTGTTTTTAGCACAAAGAAGTGATGTCATCATTCTTGAGCACTGTCAGTGTTAGACAGCCTCTGAGTCTTCTACACCCCACCTTGTTCTGAGTCATCCCCAATGCCCTACCAAGCAGGAGCCACAAGGAAAGAAGGATCCATGCATTCTTGTATAGAAGTAGTTGTCTTCCACATGATTTTGTCAGTCTTCTGTTACTTCAGCATGTAATTGACACCAGCAATTTGAGGCACAGAAAAGGCTTCAAGCTCTTGCTCTAATGCTCAGAAGATTCATGGTATGAGCTACACCAAAACCATGAGATGTAGTCTAGTCATTCAAGCACTTAGTTGCTAATAACCAAATGACTGTGCTGTGATTCCACTCGGCTGTAGCATAAATTTTCCAATGGATGCCTCTGAATCTATTTCATCTGGTGTTTGTTTTTCAGCTTTTTGTAATTCAGGGTTGAGAAAGATTCCTTTGGAATCCCAGAGAATATAGACAAAATTGCTTCACATGTTAATGTAATTCTTAAAGTACCTGCAATGACATGAATGGCCGTAGCAAAGACAACAGTAATGCTGGCATTGAAAAATGGTAGTTTCAATCTATTGTTTGCATATTTTAAAAACAAAATGGAAAAAAGAAAACCAGGTGCCTCTTCACATCCATAGGTAATTTCTCAGGATCAATAATCTGTTATGTCAAATTATTCCTAAAAGTGAGAGGAAATTGTGGCAGTAATGATTATTCCCTTATTTGTAGATTAATGGAGAGTCGAGAGTCTTTAATAAATCTAGTAGTAGCTACTTTGTAATGAAACAATGCATGAACCATGAATCCCAGTTTCTTCCTGGTTCTGCATCATTAGGTTTTTTCACTAGTTTTGAGTAGATAGCTGGGCAAATTTCAAACATTTTTATCATGAATAAACACTTTGGATAAAATGATGAGATTTTTCCACCTATGGAGATAAAAGAAGAGATTTGTTTGCTTCCATGTAGATATCTTCTTAGTGGCTTTTTAGGCAATTTAAAGTATCTCACATAAAATCTAGTTAGCCATTTTGGATGTCCTACAGAATCTGAAATATTTGCACTGAGCAGGAAGATCTGAAAAAATACTTGCAAGAATCTCTCAGGCTTTTGTAGACACCGGCAGACCCTCTGATTCTTTTAAAAAAATTAATTAGGATGCTTTCTTGGACCTGACTTAGGAAGCCTTTATTCCTTTCTCATCTCTCTTTTCAACTTCTTTCCTGATTTGTAGTCATACCTGTTCTGCCTTCCTAACTGCAAAGTCATAGCAACTGTGGCACAGAAAAGCATCTCAAAAGAAAATGCTAATAGTGGTTTTAATAGTGTACAGTAAAAGGCTCTGTTAAAAAATAAAAGCTGCTACACTTCGAGCACCATCTCTAACCCAAACTTTTGTTTTTTAAAAGGTCTCATAGGTGCCTGTGTTTAGGTAATTGAATTCTTTCATTCTTAGTTTCTCAGAGTGATTTTCTACTCTACACAGATGTTTTATTTTCTTCCAAAAGTGATTATTATTATATTCAGTTACCGGATTTGAAAAATAGCAAAATCAACAGCACTGAATAAAGGACATGTTACAATGGTTTCCTAGCTCATAAACTAGAGTCTGGAGTGCTGATAGTTTGTCTTTCCTAACCAGGAGTTACCTACTCAACCATGGGTCAAGAGTATGTTCATTATTTGGGTTGTTTAGTATCTTGCCTTTTATAAAACCAATCATGAGTATTAGATTGTTGTTGTTGAGATTTTTTTAAGATGCATTAATTGGTCAAATCTGGGAATTTTCATATAATCAGTACAAAGCACTTTGCTTATTAGTGACTTAGATTTCTTAGACTTAGATTAGATTTCACAGCTACTCTTTGAGAAAATTTCCTTATCTACACAAAGGCATCGTTTTTTTCACTCATATTAGGAAACAAGAATTGTGAATTTTTGCCTGATTTTTAACTCAAGTTAAAAATTAAATGTAAATTGAATAGTTCTGTAACTGTAACCCTCTACCCATTGACAACATTAATTCTTAGTCTAGGAAATCTTTCTGTAAACTGTAATCCAGTTAATGGACTTTGTTTTGTTTTTCATAATTAGGCAGAAGAAATGTTTATTGCTTTACAAAAAATGTTAAGGAATTATTGCAAAAGAAAGTAATCTTTACTTGTTAGAGAGAGATATCACCCATTTTTCATCTGAAGCATTAATTTTTGATGTGATAGAGGAAGTGGGTTGTATGACAAAAGCTCTTTGGGATGCATTGTGAAACTTCTCTTTACCTTAGCGGTATAGATAGTAAAATCCTGTTAAATTTAATATCAGTTAGATGGTTTAAATTGGTTTGAAATTTCATCTTGGCCATCCATGGTAACAGTAAAACAATTTTAAAAGTTAGTTTGTTATCCTAGAGTGGTTTTGTTTTCACTCATAATCAGAAAGAAGCAAAACTTGAACACCAGGAGGATGGATTTTGCTCAGATGGCATGAACTGGATGAACTGGAGAAACAAGATGTGTTTTCATATTCTCTAGACAAGGCAACTAAAGCTTGCTTAAGGGTGAAACAGAAGACATGACCACATAAAATTTATTTGAAAATCGGAATGAATTACAGTTTTTAAATGATCAGATCATTCTTTTGGAGGGGGGTGGTGTTGGGGAGAATTAAGAAGTTCTGCCTAAATTCAGTCTCCTTAGGCGTCACCATGGTCAGCTTCAAAAATGTGGTTTAAAATCCTTGGGTTTTGATCATGTTATGTTTTATCTTTTTAGGAATGGCAAAATTCTATTCAGAAGAATGCAGGACTTGCATTTATTGAGCTCATCAATGAAGGAAGGTAATGAATTTTAAAGCTTTTGAACTAGTAGTCATTTTGCATTTATTCCATTGGGTGATAATACTTCCTCACCATCTGTTCCAAAAAGATTATGAAAAGGCTGTGTTAATTAAGAGATTTATTGTATAGATACTTCATATAGTAAATATTTAATTTGTGTGTAAATTTTGAATTTTTTGTTTATTGACAGAAGGAATTAGAATTCCCTTGAACTGTATGTAAGTTTAGGGTTATTTGAGAATTGAACCACCATTCTCCAGAGCAGCAAGGTTGTTTTATCCAGACAGTCCAGGGAGCCCAATCTGTAAAACCATCTGCTGCTCCATCTGTTTTAGGAGCACAGCATTCATTTTACAGAGGTATTCCTCAACACTGTCATTTTGTGATTATTTTATCTAGAATTTCCAGTCCAATTTGAGTCCTTTAAACTACACATGACATTATGTTTATAAAAGCTTCCTTGATTTTGAAATTTTTTATGAAATTTTTTATCAATCCTCAAATAATTTTAATTATACGTGTTCTACTCTGTGCATTGTTTCTCAGTACTTCCAGCTAGCAAGCTGGGAAGCAAAAGGAGATTCTTTGTCACTCTTCTGGTAGGAGAGTACCCAAGATAAACAAAACCGCTTCTGCAATGTGTCTGATTTGTTTGGCCAATACATTAAATCCATTTGAATGTATACATTTTGTTATGTGAAGCTAAAAAAAAAAAAGGTAATGCACCTGTTGAAGAGATGTCATTTTGTGTGATTTCTTTTTCTTTGCCAATGATATCTCTTTACTAAAGGGAAATATCAAGTCTTTATTGTAGGATATTTTTTGTCTAGCTGAGATTTCGGTGATTAAATCATGCATTTATTTAAAATGAAATTTAGAAAATATCAGAGTACAGAAATACAGTAAGATGAGTATCAAAAAAAAAAAAAAAAAAAAAGGAGTGTGTTATTGCCTAGTATTTGGCTGGTGTGAATTCTCCTGGACTCCCTGTACACACTGAAGTTATAGTGCTATATAGCAGTAGAAAATATAAGTCCCTCCATTGGAAATTCTTCTTGCTATGAAGTGGAAATACAAGTTTTAACACCATAATAGGGCTCATCTGAGTGAGTCATGTACTTCACATTGTCCAAGAAGTATTACCTGGTAACAGACTAAATAATGATAGTAAGCTTATATTCTTGAATAGTAATATGCAATACCATTTGGACCTTTTTTTTAAATTTTCTTACCCAGGATATTGAGGTCAGATATTATGCCATGCTCACTGTTGATAAAATAACTGTTCTGAACAAATCCTAAATCTGCATGTTTTTAGCAGTCAGGTTTTAAGATACCAGTGGACCTTCTAATCCCCTCTAACAATGACTTTTCAAAAATAAGTAGCATTTAAGAACCTCTCCTTAAATCCAGTCATAGGAGTGTCCAATCAAACTGCCCTTGGACACATGTTCCTTCCTATACTTTTCACAGAAAGGTGTTTTAGAATAAGTATGTGTGAGTTACTGGAATGCTCTTCTGTTGCAATCAGCCTGTTTTTTTTTAAATTTACCCTTTTGGGGACAAAGATAACAATCCTTTAACTGAAAATTGTTATAAATATTTATTCTGCTTAATAGCTAAACTTGTGAATGCAATTCATCAATCATAGGTAGAGAATGCAATTGTGCAGTTGTCAACAATTAACAGGACATAAACAGTTGATGAATGTGCATCTGAATTAAAGTGCTCCCTAGGATAACCTGAAATTATAAACTGGATCATTTAAAGGAATCTAACAAAGGATCTTTATAATTAAAACAAAGCAGGGTTAATGGGATGTAAAATTGCATATAATCGCTGTGCAATAATGATTGAATTTTAAATTATTAAAAGCAAAATGAAGACTAAGAATATTTTTAAGGACTTTCTGGGTAATATTTTGAGAGACCTGGGAAATAAATCAAAAGTTTTGAGAAGATTTTTCTTTGGAATCTGGATGAAAATATTTAGATGTAATGTAGAAGACAGTTTTAATATCTTCAGTTAGACATTTATATTTTAATATATGGATGCTATAATGTGATTTTTTTGAGTAAATAACTCTTGTTATTTATTTTTAAATTAATTTAACTGCCTTTTGGATCTTTAAATGTATTAGAATTTTTTTTAAACAAAATATTTCAGTTTAGGTGTAGTTTAAACAATTACATCTATATTCCATTACTTTAACAAACTGTGTTTCTTTGGTTTTTTGGTATAGATAATGTTTTTTTAGGAAGATCTGAATAACATGTATTTTTTGAATTCAATACAGAAACACTGATACAGCTTTCTAAAAATAGGATTGTTGTAACCGCTTTTAGTGTTACAAGAGATCTGACTACAGGTTTAAATTAATTCTTTCAAGGTTTGTAATACACCTGAAAGATTTAGTGACATCCTGGTTATGATCTTAAAATTTATGCTTCTATTTAATCAGTCTCCTGGTATAAATGTGTGGTGTTGAGGGTACCACACATGTCAAGAGCTTCACTGACAGCAGCTTAATTAGGATTTCAGATTTACATTGGTATGTGCACATGAGCAGGCTTCATAATTTTAGAGCTGGATGCATCTGCAATGTTGGCTGTGAAAGGAGACATGAAAAGACTTCTTTAGGAATGATGTGTGAGGGAGACTATGGCCCACATTTAAGCGGAGTAGTGATGGATGAAGTAAAAAGAAAATGGCTGCTTGCTGACAAACAGTAGATTTAAGAACACCCACCTCAAGTAAATATGCATAAAAATTCATACATCTTGGGCAACTAGGAGTAGAAATTATTCCACATGCAATCACAAAACTATGTCATCATTGGAATGAAGGAATGAGATTTGGAAGGAATGACTGAGATTTGGTGGGACAGCCTGCACTGCATGACAAAAGTGCTGCAATAGACAGTTTCCATGGAAAAGGTAGCCAGAGAAAGCAAGGAGGGAGTCTTGCCTTCTCTGTGAAGAAGCAGTTCAGATTTTTTAAGTTCTTCAGTAGGATGGAGGATAGTCTGGTTGATAGCATGCGGGATAGGACAAGAGGAGAGTCCAGGGGAGAGTCATGGTAGTGTTACAGACCACTCATTCAGAGTGAGGGAAAGGAAGCAGCATTCTCTAAACACCTTGAAGTATCTGGATCCCAAACCCTAGTTCCCCATGAAGGTCTTTAACCTTCCTGACAATCTCTGGAAGTGCAACAAGATGGGATGCGCATAGGGAAGACAATTACTGAAGAAAGCTGGGGATGACTTCTTGATACATGATGAGACAGCTAAGAGTGACACACAGCAGGATCTGCTGTTTACCAGTAAGCAAGAGTTGCTTTTGAATGTGATTAATTAATGGAACCTTTGGTTGTACTTGCCAGTGGTGTTCAAGGCCCTGAGGGAATTGAGAGTAGCAGAATACAGATTCCATGAGGCTAATTTTAGCCTATTCAGCAAACTGGTCAATAGAATCCCATGGGAGACAAATGTGGGCATCAAGGCAGCCCTAAAAGGTGTCAGACTTTTAAGTACAGCATTATGCAAGTGCAGGAACAAGAAAAATTGTATATGTAGCAAGGGAGTTGTTCAACCAGCAAAAGAAATTATGGTAAAGCTCTGATGCAAAAAGAGAGCACATGGGAAGTGGAACTAGAAGCTGAGTAGAAAGTAGGAATTTAGAAGCATGAGCACATAAGAAATATTGTCAGGAAGGCCAACAGTTAGCTGGAAATGAAACTTGGAAGAGATATTAAGGACAACAAGAACTTCATTAGCAGGCTGACAATGGGAGATGTCTTGTTGAAGGTGGATGTTATAGTCACAGATACGACTGAGATGTTCAATGCCTTATTTGCCTCAGTCTTCATTAAATTTTATCAAGGCTTTCTCTTTAGTGAAAGAGTTCAAGGAGGACATCTACCAAGAGTAGCTAAGGTTTGAGTCAAGAATTCCTTGAGACAACTTGTCCCATGCTAACCCATGATACCTGATGGGGAACATCTGATGGTTGTGAAAGTCTTTGTGAGGCTGATCATCGATCCAAGAAGCCAAGAAAATTAGGGCAGGTTACAAGTGTCTGGAAAAAGACATATGTTACAGCCATCTTTAAAACAGTCCTCAAAATCCAGGGAAAAGTTTGTCATCTTCTGGTTCTTGGAAGACCATACAGCAAGTCCCTTTGAAACATTCAAAGCATTCAAGCAGCATTCTGGCTGCTTGAAAGAGAAGGTGATTGGGAACAATCAACATGGATTTACAAAAAGCTAGACCATCCATGGGCAACCTGTTTGCCTTCTGTGATAAAAAAGATAAAACCATCAGATTTGTGGTCACAGGAGTTACAGTGAACATTGTTTATCTTGACACTGGAAAGGTCCCACAATACTCCTGCATCAGTTAGAACTATACATTCTGAATAGATGGACAGCTAAATATATAAAAGACCTATTACTTAAACAGGGTCCAAGGTTTGTGGTTAATTGGTTGGACCTTAGCTTGATGTTTTTGACAAGCAGAATATCTCGGGGATCTATCCTGCCTAAAAGATGGATTTTATAGGTCATGATCTGTTCATCTTTCAGATCTGAATTACTGTCCTCATCATCCATTTCCTTTCCCTGTTATGCTTTCACAACACTCACCTCTTTAAAGAGATGATCTTGTTCCTTTCATATAAATATTTTCCTTTACTTTGTACATAATTTCTTCATTTTAAGTAGAATTAATCTAATTCCAGTATAAACTTAAGGCAACATGAGCCTATATTTAATCTCAGATTTAAAATTGTAAATTTTTCTCCTGCAATTCCATTCCTGTACCTAAGTGTGCTTTCTGCCTTCAGCCATGAAAATATATATTCTAGTATACCCACCTATATGGACCTCTGAGCATAATTAAAATTCACAAGAAACCATTTTCTTTTAAACTTTGTTTTGTTGAAATATTTTGAAAAAATAACAGAATGTTTAAATAGTCCAGAAATCAGTGTTTCTTTAAATTTTGATGATTTGCTGATTCTGTCTTGGAAGGAGGTTCATGAAGACTTAAATTCTTTCCTTGTTACCTCAACTGAGTTTGTGGGGTAACTGCATCAAATTTTCTTTTGGACAATCTCTGTTGCAGTTTGGCAGTTCTGATATGTTTGGTTTGTGGTAAATTAGTTCACAGCTATTATTCACTGTCTGCAATACTTAAATTTTCAGGCTTGTGTTAAAAGGTACATCTATAGTGCCACTTGCCATATTTGATTTATGATGTGCTTCTGCAGTTGGGTCACTTAATAGCTCTCAAAGAACTGATTTAGTGGTAGGGTCCAAAATGGATGCTGTTCCTTGTTTCGGTTTTGATACTGATCTTGATTACTGGACAGAATGGGGACCCGACCTGAATCATCCAAGAAGGCAAGAGATTGGGTCATCAGATCATACGGCGCTCAGGGCTACCAGAACAACTTGCGAAGGATTCTGGGCTGATGTGCAAAATCCAGTATATGCAAATACAGTCAGAAAATGACACTGGGGAAGCAGTAGCATTTAGAAACCATAAACAAGAGCACAGGTGTTATTATTCTATCTTTGACAGATGTAACCTAGTTCTGCTGCTTTATTGTCATCCTCACCAAGTGTAACTTTTGACTGGAGGAATCCTTTACTAACTGTGTGTACCCGTTTCATGGAAATTTATGCTAGATGTCATCTTCCTTTAGTAGAGGATTCCTGTCATAGATACTTCTGTAAAAGTGGGCACTGAATGTCTGTATTTCTACTCCACTAGTAGCTAAAGTGTGGGCTTGTGTCCCTTGTGTAGATGTGCTTCTTCATAATATCATACTTCTTATGATAGCTGTCCTTGTCCTACATAGTTTGTGTTTGATAAAGTATCCATCGTTGTGGTAACCCTCTATGCACTTGTGGGCCCAACACAGCTACATTTCTTAGATCTGTTAGAGGTTTTGAGGTATTCTTTCCCCTTCTAGCATTGCCTAATCAGGACATATCTCAAAGCTGCTCCTGAGATAAAGGCTATCTCAGTTATAACTGCTGGTCATGGATGTTTACTGAGTAGGCACTATTACAGAGACAGATTCCTCTTGATTTAGAAAATTCTTCTGCAAAATAGCAAGTCTTTATGGGGAGTGGAACAGATTCTTTGTAGTCATCTCTAAGTTTCATTGAATCTGTTACAGCTTCTGTGACATTTCTGAAACAATTACAGTTATCCTCCATGAAATTTGTCATGTTGATGTGCTTATGTTGTAGTTGAATAGCCAGTGTTTGCATGCTATTATTTCAAACTTTATTCTATTGAATTCTTCATCATTGCTGTCTTGCAAGAAATGAGACCTCTGTGTTTGACATTACTTTGCAAAGTTTATAGGAATTTACTTTCCAAGTATTCACAGCAGTGCTGCATCTTGTGAAACTTCAAACTCTTCAAATTACATGAGTTTGTGAACTATCCTGTTGCAGATACCAAGTGCAATGATAAGTTTCATTTCTTATGAATGTCATTAAGAATAATAATTGTCAAAACAACTGTTTGATGAAAACATGGCATGTTTCCAGGCTGGGTGGTTTTGTTTTTTGTTGGTTTTTTGTTTTGTTTTGTTGTTTTTGGGGTTTTTTTTAATAAAGCTATGGGCATATGATGAAAGTAAGTCAGAGAAACATCTGTTTCCCTGGACATGTGAGTTGGCAGAACTTCAGGAATGAGTAGAGGAAGCAAGACCTTAGCTAAATTATAACAAATGTTCATTTGGTAATCTATTTTGAAAATATCTGTTTGGGAATGATCTGGGTTTTTTAGTTTGTTTCAAATAAAGGAAAGACTGGATAATGTAAACTCAATCCTTTTGTCTAGCAGCGTAAAATCTCTGAGTGCCTTCTCTCTGTGTGAGATTATTACTAAGAAAAAATGACTTCAGGATAGCAAAGCCAGGTTAGGATAATTAGTGAGATAAGAATTTTCATCCTTCAGTTCTAGTAGGTACAAATAGCCCCCCATTCCACATTTAGATGTGTTAAAAGCATTTAGTGTTTTTTACAGGTTTGTAATACAGTTTGTGTATAGTCTTATTATCACCTCTATTTCCAAAACTCTAAAAAACGTTCTCCCATGCACTGGCTATTTATCTGATTGACTTCATGGAATGTGATGCTCCACAATCCAGCCCTTTGAAACTCCACTTATCTGTGAAACAGGAACTTCTGATTGGTTACACATATATTTTCACAATTTCCTTTAACCTGTAGCTACTCTGGAATTCTAAAGTAACTTTGCTGAGGGCAGAATTCTGGAAAGCTAGATATCTGGATTTTAAATAACTTCTTACCTACTCCCAAACAATGTTTGCAAATAACTCTTATTTATGAATAATCAAACCCTGAAACTTTCTCTCAGTCTGGTCTTACTCATAAGTTTCAGGTTCTTTGATCTAAAGATAAGGAGACCCCACCATTTATTCCTACAGATAGTTAAGCCTTATCATGCTTATTATGAATTACCAACCTATTTTGAGTTTTTTCCATATCTTCAGCTGAAAAACCCACAGCTATCTGAACAGAAAGCTCATTTCTCTCTAGAAGGATTTGAGGCACAAGTGATTTCAGACTGCTTTGTTGGTCGATTCTCTACTTAAATTCTTTTGATTCAGTCTAAAACCAGGTCAAACCTGTTTCCTAATACAAGAACTTTAACTGTGTTTGTAAATTTGTGGGCATTAATATAAATCAAGCTTGTCTGAGTGAAGAGAAGTCATGAGTTAGGTAATTTTTAATCTCTGCTTATGCATTAAGGATTGCCACCCAAAGAGGAGATAAGATTTTTTGCTGGTCATCAGTTCTTAGTTGAGATCAGCTCATCTGGCAAGCACAGTTGTCTTCAATACTGATAGGAGTTTCCGTGGTGCAACTGAAGAAATGGTCACACAGGATAAAGCCAAACATTTTTCAAGGTCATTTTTACTCAAGGCTCTTTCAAGGCTCTTTTTTTTTTTTTTTTTTGGTAAATCATTAGTTATTGGAAATGAGAATAAAAAGTACAGCAAGCCTTTGGTGAAACTTCTCATAAAACTCCTTAACCCTTTGGAAGTACTACTTATGTAGAAATGTGTATGAACAGAAGGTGTGATTCTTCACTGTCTCAACATCAGTGTAGCTGCTAGGTCTGTTGAGGTTGGTGCTTGCTAACACAGGATGAGGATTTACAAGGATGAAAGAGAAGATTGTGTATAACTCAGTCACTGTGATAAGGAGATCTCACTAAAGAACATGGGTTTTTTCATAAAGGAGAATAAAAATTGGAAAGCTCTCAAATTTTTGATCACTCCTTTGTATAGAAAGTATACATGCATTTTTGTGCCTCAAGGTCTCTCTCAGTGGGATTGGTCACTCCAGTACAGGGCGATGGTTAGGGAAAATACAGGAAATAAACTTTTCCCCAAAAAGAGAATGCTCCATAAAAAATTGTGCATGGGAAACCTAGTTGGGCAGATGACAGAAATATCAATCAGGATATACTGGGTGGGTTTCAACCTTCATTAATATAGAGGTAATGTGTAATGTACTATATAAATATTTTATAATGTAACAGTACATGGAGTTAATATTCTTGAAAATATATCTAGAAAATATATGCATCTTTTGGAAATATCTGAGGAGTAAAAGACTAATCTATCACTGAAATTTTCTTGTGCAAAATCACAAACTATAGGGCTAAGAAAAAGGGAAGAACAGTTCTATAATTGCATCAGAAAGGGTATTTCCATTGAAATAAGATGGCATTAATGTTACTATGTAAATAGTGACTAGAATTTATCTAGAACACTGCTGACAGTTTTGGATATGCACTTGCAGAAAAGGTAAAATCAAACTATGATATCAGTAAAATTCTGCTTACCAACTGTTTTGCCATACAAGAAAAGTCTGGTTAAATTAGCATAATAAATAGGAATACATAGAATATCAGAAGATCATCAGAAGGATGAACTGTGTAAACCTAAGGCCAAGGCTTGTGTAAAATGAGGCAGTAAAAAATGCTGAAAAATACGTTTGGATTGGAGAGGAAAATGGTTTTATGCTTTAAGAGAACATTCCAAAGATGTGTGGGAGGCAAGTACCTCAATCACATTTTCATATACTGAAAACATATTTCATGAAGTAGATTTAATGAAAATGCCTTTCATAAGCTAAAGGCAGTTTATGAATGATTTTGAATTATGTAGCTGCCTATTGCAATGAAGGGATCCATTTGCTTATCTAGAGATCCTTGTTCTTTTCTCTTACTTGTAATGTGTGAAGGGAGATCTTTTATTTTTTAATTTTTTTTAATGTACTGGAAGCCTTTGATACTAGTGTATCAAAGTGTAAGATTTCTCCTGATTTGGGATTCTTTCCGAATAATTTGTTTTTTATTTCCTATGAGAATCCAAAAGAAGTTGTAGACAATCTTTTCTCAAGCTGAAAAGTTTGAGGTTTCTTTTTTTTTTTTTTCCTTAGTAATCTTATGCCATGCATGTGATTGAATTATTCAGTATTTAGATCAACTGGTTAGTATTGAAAGGATGACAATGTTATCATGCTTGTTCATCAGGTATAAACCAGTTAAGGCTGTACACTTAGTAGTGCTGTGTCTATATGGATCTGGGATTCAGAGTTAGCTGGCTCTGATGTAACCCAGTAAACAGTTTTGCCATCTTTTACTTAGCAGGAACATAGTTTGAGAATACATGGTAGCTTTCAGTTAAAACTAAAAACCAATACCAAAAAGTATTTTTAATAAAGCTTTTAAAGTTCAAAAAGTAAGTTTCCTTTAACAAGTAGAGCAAGCACAGAAGCAAGTACCTTTGCAAAAACCTTTGTAAGACATTGCTTCTGCAACCTTGTAGTTGCTGCCTCTCAGTGATGACACATTTAACTGCTTTAATTTATTATGCTTCTGTTTTCAGCCCTGCATTCTTGCACTTGCAAATCAAAACATCCAGGTCAAGGCTTCTTTTGTAGCCACACAAGATTATTAAATGATGGCCTGGATTTTCATCCTTCCTTTTTCCAAAGTCTGTCTTTCTGTCAAGTGATTTTGGGACTAGCATGATTATTAATGGTTTTCTAGATGGAAAAACATAGTTTACGTAGTCTTTGAATTCTACCTTAGGTGCATACAAGTACCTAAGTTAAGTGAATCACAGCCTATCTCTTATTACCACACATTGATACCATATCATTTTAATTGATGAAACACTTTTAAGAGACTGTAGCCTCACTTTTGTGATAATCCTGATTTGCTGATGATCATACAGTTTTTCATCTTTTTCTTGAAGAAGTCACAATCATTGATAGATATGTGAGCGTGCATGAAGCAACTGGCAAGACACAGTTAAATAAGACTGAGATATCCCAGGTTGCACAGGATTATGTCCAGATGGCTTTTGAATTTCTCCAGGACAGGAGACCACAACCTCTCTGGGCACGTTGTTGCAGTGCTCTGTCACTCACAAAGTAAAGACATTTTTCCTCATATTCAGCTGGAGCTTTCTGTAATCCACTTTGTGCCCACTGCCTCTTGTCTCATTGCTGGGCACTATGGAAGGATCTGTCCCCATCTTCTTGACATCCACTAGTGTTCATTCCTAATCCATATCTGAGGACAGTCCTACACTTACATCTTAACAATAAAAATACGAACACTTAACAGTAATAAAATACTGAAACATATCTTCCAGCAGGGTACATTACCAAATAAGACTAGATTTTGAAGACTGAAGTGTAGGAAACTTTAGCCTTTCAGCTTATGATTGGCAATAAACTTTTTGCTTTAAAATAGCAAAGGGTTAGATATAATAAAAAGGGTTATTTAAAGCATGACTATCCATTGTGAAACCTTGATCCAAGTGTTTTTGTCTTCATCTCTAAAACAGAGGCCCCCACGTTTATGGTTTCCCTTGCCATGCACACATATTAAATATTAGCTCAGGGTTAGTGATTTCCTTCCTTCACAGATGGTAGAACACACCAAAGGAGGCAAGAATAGAATTCAGATCTTTCCATCTGAAAGGTGTAAGGTCTAGTAATAATGACTTTAATTTCTAATAATAATGAATTTTACTTGTGGTGCTTCTAACACCAAACACCAGCTTAGGGTTGGATTTACTAGAAATTTCACAGACTTAATTTAAGAAACTCTGAAATTCTTTCCCGGATGCTGCAAGAAGGAAAATCCCAGACCATGTTCCACTTTCACAGAAATAGAAACTGTTCTTCCTGATTCTAAACAGACCTGTCAGATCATTGCATCCTGAAAGAGATTTCCTCCCTGCTGATAAAAGCGGAGTAATTTTTAATATAATGGTCAACCCTAGATATGGACTGTAGGGACAAGAAAGCAGTTTGTTCCATTCTTGCTGCCCAAAAACTTGTGAGCATTTTTAATGGTGTTGGTTATGCTGTAATTTTGTTATGCATCTCATGATATTTTGTGGACTTCACAGAAGTCATAAGTTAATGTGGCTGCCTGACATCCTCAGTCTCAATCCACTCTTAATCTGTTTTTCTCTCCTTTTTGAGTAAGATTTGTCTGTTTATGATGCTTTGAAAACATGAAAAAGGGATGTTGTTTCATGCTAGTGTTGGAAGAAATATGTGAGAGATATTGATAATACTTTGAAATTTTAATAGAATTATAAATCTTCAGTATTGACTTTTTAAGACCAAAATTAGAACACCTCTATTTAATGTTTTTAATGCTGCAAATGAGAGTTTAAGCAATTTTCTAGATTTTTTAAATGACAGTGTAGTATTCATATTGATACTGCTATTAGAAACATATTCAAAATATATTCTTCCTTAAAGAACTTTTGCCTTCAATAATAAATGGAAAACTTTTCTTTCCATTTAATGTGATTTCTTTTTGCTTTCACAATGCAGAAAAATTTGGATAAATTTATTTTTTATTTCAACTAATTTGAAAATTTAATTACAGAAGTTTCATTGATTTTCCATTGTGAGTAAATTTGCTGAAATAGTTTATTTGAAGTACATCAAATAAAAAGGCTGATTCTGATTTTTCTTATTTTAGATTATTGTGCCATGCGATGAAAGACCATATAGTGCGTGTTGCAAATGAAGCAGAATTTATTTTAAACCGACAAAGAGCTGAAGATGTCCACAAGCATGCTGAGTTTGAGGTAAGCCTGAGAACTGGTGCATTTCTGATTCTGTTTTCACTCAGTTGTCGCCTAGGCTGTAACTCCATGCAATAAAGATTTTATTTTTTTTCTTCCAAGGAAGAAATTTACATTGAAAGCATTTCAAATCTGGTTTTTAAAAGCTTTGGTAAATGTCAAGCACAAGGAATGGGTTTAATTTCTCATCTTGTTACTGAAATTCATAAAAGCATTTACGGCATGAAGAAATGCCTTAATAAGATTGTCTAATCTGATATGGTAGGCCCTTTGTTTCACAAAGAACTTTTCTGATTTATTGAAAATGGTAATGCAAATTACCTTATTAATTACTTTTTTATTATTATTATTTACAAGAGTATGTATGAGTTCAGTAAAAAAGCAAAGCAATTACGCACTTAAGGTACACCACAAAAAATAAGAAATAAATGTTTTGCTGAACAGATTTAATATTTTAAGGTCATTTTCTTCAACCATTTTGAATTATGGAGCACTTTAGAACACTTTTTATGTAGTGAAATACGATACTGGATATCTTTCTTGATAATTAGGAATCATTAACTATTGACAGTAAGATTCAGTATTGGAAGATGTAACAGAGCAGCTATCTCACAAAACTCTTAAATGTGTCTAATTCTTACTCTGAAAATGAGTCAACATTCAATTGCTTTGTCCTCAATGAGTGGTACAGTACACAATTTAAATTACATTTCTTGAAAGTGATCCGAAAGTTAAATCCCTTGTTTTTAAAATGTCTTCAGCTTAATAGGTTTTCAGTTGTTTATACAGGATTAATTTTGTTCCTATTAAAAAAAAAAAAATCATGTGAAAGTAATGGAGTAAATTAAAAACTTCATTTTTGACATTACTTTATCAAATATGAGTTTGCATTTTTATGATGTTTCATACATTTCATCACTGTTTTTTATCGTTTCCAAACCTGCCTTGCATTTGCATACATTTGTGTAGATGTAGGAATATATGTGCAGTTGTATATTTTCAGTTCTTTTACTACTCAAGTGACTTAGCGTTAGGATTGAGATAGACACACTTAGTATTGATGCTAATAAATAGCAATATCAATTTATTAATCTGTCAGAAAATGTCAACAAGCTTCTGGTGGCTAGAAATGGGATCCAGTAATCTTAGTTTTGATGAGGTTTTTATCTCCTTGAAACAGCTCTCTTAAACATGCACTTTGATGTACTAGTTTTTGTGCTCCTTGACCTAGCTGAGAACTGTGAGACACAGAGATATCTGTTGTCATTTTGAATACACATAACCTTTACTTCATTTTGTCAGAGCAGACAGCAGACACTTGTCATATGGGATTGCAACAACTTTATTACCAAGCTTATACTGGATATTTTGAACGTAGATAAAATTGCATTTACAATTAAGTGTATGTCAGAGTGAAGTTTCATATTGCCTCAACAGTAAATAACATTTGATATCTATCAGAGCATCATGCAGTAACCTAAGATGACAATGGAAGATTGAGTTATCTGTTTTTTGAAGAATACATTGAGGTATAAGATCTGTCAGAACTCTAGACAAAATGAGAATATTCAATTAACTTCCAGCTTCTGTTAGCAAATAGGATTTAGAATATTAACTAAATTCCCTAAAGGAGTGGCTTCAAGTCTGTCTTATTGTCTGGTAAAGAAACCAACACATTTTTCATATATGAAAATTCTCATTACACTTCTTGTAGGAAAAGACTGAGGCACACATGTTAGGCGAGTAAGTTTAAATCTGCAAGCCATAAAAGAAAATTGTAAAATGTAGACTGTGTTAATGTGAAATTCACAAGTATTTAAATAAGGTGATGGTTAAAGTCTGAAAGAATGCTTTATATATTGTCTTTAATAATGGTGGGAATATAACTGAATATTTCATTATTCATCCTACTTGAAAGCAGTAGGGACAAAGAGATTTCTGGTAGTTTTCTTCTACATGATTGTATAGCAGTCATTTTGTTTTAATAAACTGTATAGGTATACATTCTGGGGTTTAGTACATGTTAATCACTGCTCTCATCTAGAGAAGTGCATGACTATTTTATTTTATTTCTGCCCTTTAAACTTTAATTGAATCATTATGGGTGAAATTATTTGTTACAAGCTGCATCAAGTCACTGTCTCCTGCGCAGGCCATGGACCAGCATCTAAATTTTATTCTGTGACTCCAGTTGCAGTCACAGCCCGGAAAATGCCTCCCAGAATGGGTGCTTCATAGTTAACTTTCATTTTGTTAACCTTTGTAATTGTTCAGGAAGAAAAATGAAAATTTAATTTTACTGTCCAATGAGCTGGTGAAATATTAACCTCATTACTAAGGCAGATCATTGTACTAATTGGTGCCTCTCTGTACAAGAAGATAAATTGGAAAATGAATTAACCCTTTATGAATTAGTGTAACCATTGTTCTTTCCCAGATAGATTACTTGAACTTATGTCTGTAAACACAATAGAAAGACTACTATTAAAATCTTACTGAATGCTAATGCGATCTGTACTAAAAAGGTATCATGGAGAAATATTAGGAATAAAATATAAAGTATGAGGTTAGCTTATTTTTAATTGCTTTTTTGAATACTAGAAAATTGGTTTCTATTCAGCACTATTACAGCATTGAGTGTTGGCTAAATGTTCTGAAATGGTACACAAAAACTGTAAGTGCAAAAAAAGTCATAAAAATTATTTTTAAAATCAGCTGTTCTGAGAATATTTTAGCCTCTTTAATTTATACCTTTGGAGGATTTATTTTGACTACTCTGGCTACATTCCCTTTCTTTAGACATATTGAAAGAATTTTTATGAGGAGGAGAAATTGAGTTTGAACTTAGCGTGATTTTGAGTAAAGAAATGGAAAAATATTGTCTTTATACATAAAGAAAGGATTTATCAAAACAAAAATACACTATGGAATTCTAGCAGTTTAGAAACAAATTAATGTGAAGGTCAAGAACCACAGCATTTTTTAGAAGTAGTTTTCTCTCAAGGGACACATGATGGAAGTATTAGATCTTTTTCACTTTAAAAGATGAGTGCTTTTTTTATCCATTAGTTTTTAGTATTGGCAGTATGTTATCATAATTTTGCATGCTGTGGTATGAAATAAAAAATATACTCCTTATTTTTTTAGTTTAGCATTTGTAGTAATAAAATAATCAAATGTATTTTTAAATTTTAGATATTAATATAATTTAAAAATCAAAATCAGTGTACATAACCTTTTCTTGTATATTATTCTATGTATGTTAGAGGTGTTTTTTTAACCTGATAACACATTAAACATTTACAAAAGAAAGGCTAACTTTTAAGGTATCTCCATGGCCCCACCTATACACACAGCCAGATGTATGGCTTAATGTTTTTAATTGCAATGCTATTGTCTTTGCCCTTGGTATTTCAATCTTTACATGCTCTGAGTGCTTTTTAATGGCTCATATATAGTAGAAGAATATCTCAATTGAATGGTGTCATGATTTAGAAATAGTGCTACAGAAGAATTCAGTGTCCTCACCTAGACTCTCCTAAACCAGACACTGTTTGATCACTTCCCCACCCCTTCTCCATGGTAGTGTTGAGAACTGGAGGCACAGGAGGTGAAAATCAGGAGTTGAAATAATAGTTTACTGGAAACAGCAATGAGATAAGAAAGAGAACAGTAGCAGTGACAATATTAATAACAAAAGGTATGAGACAAAGAAATGGCTTGCACAGTAAGTAAAACAATACTGGACCTTTCTGCCTGTCACACTTTCTCCCAAACCAGAGGGTCTCCCTTACTCCTGCCCCTGACAAGAAACATGAGACGGTATCAAATAACACTAGGGTTTGGACATGTTTCCCTCCCAGCTACTGTAAAAAATAATGCTGTCCTGGATGAAACTAGGACAAATGGCATGTCCTATTCTTCTGAAAAGTACTTGAATTAATTCTTTTCATATTCAGAGGGTTTAATAAATAATCATTTTAGGGGGATCATAAGTAGCCTGTCTTTAATGAAGTGGATGTTCTTTCATTCCCAGTCACAGTGTGCTCAGTACGCTGCTGACCGGAGAGAGGAGGAGAAGATGTGTGATCACCTCATCAGTGCTGCTAAGCACAGAGATCATGTCACAGCCAACCAGCTGAAACAGAAGATACTCAACATACTAACGAATAAACACGGTGCCTGGGGAGCTGTTTCTCACAGGTAAGCTGCAAACGCAGAAAGTGTGAGGCTTTAAATGTCATTTGTAAAGTTTGAGAGAAGCAGGCACTGTATAACTGAAAAATTATTTTACTAGGGGTTTGAATGTACTTAAATTTAGCATATGCAAAGCTGAATACAGTGCAGCTCAATTAAGCAGGTATTCCTGTCAAAAATAATTTAAAAAATATCTAAAATATATAATTTCTTCTGTATGTAACTGATACAGTATTTGAAGTTTTATTCAGAGCTGCATTGAGTACTGGTTTTAAAAGTTCATTTTATTCAACATCACAGTGAAATTAAGTGGTTTCATACATCACGCCAAAAAGAGGAACCTTGCTCTTCTGAATCACAAAAATAGCCTGTGGCTAAAGTGCTGACCCTCATGTGGAAGACTTGAGCTGAAATTGCTCCTTTCCTTCATTCAGAGCAAGGTCTTGAACCTGGGTCTGTCATGTGAGTGCCCTGTCTGTGAGAGTAGAGTCTGCCAAGCCTCTCTCTTGTTTGTGCATTCTAGCCAGAAATACTTGATTATTTATTCAGAGTGAAACAACTCGATCAAAAGAAATCAAGGAAGTCCTGCTCCCTGATAACCAAAATTTTACAGCTTGATTTTCTATTTAAATTCCTATTTGTCAGCTCTGATTCACGGTGAGATGAATAGAAAGCTCCATTTTAGTTATGATAAACTTTTTCAGGAAAAATAGTTGAGATGTATAATACAAAACCTTTTTTCCTAGATAAATATTCTTTAAGAAAATATATTTTCATTTATGTTGACTACACAGTTAGGGTTTAAGCCTTTAGACAACCTGCCAAGTATTACATTTGACATATCAGCAATAAGGTTTAATAAATAGCACATACACTATTTATTCCTTTTGTAATTCTGTCTAGTTGGTTCTTGCAGTTATACCATATTTAAAACAAAAATGAAATTTTCCATGTTCATTATCCATGTTTCTTCTAAAGAAATTTTTCTCTCCTGGATGATGATGGAGATGTATTTCTTTTTTTAAGATGGTAGAAACTGTGGAAATTCAATCTTAGAGAAACTGTTGTCTAACACCAGAGATGTTCTGATGGAAATTACAAAAATAACAAGTAAAAAATTGACAAGACAGGCTTAGTCCATAATGGATGCTCATCTTATCTCTAGTTGAGGCTAGAAGTTGTGTGTCTGGAGACTTGAACATGCTGAAAATAAATGCAATTTTCACTCCTTTTAATGCCTTTGAATAATGAATAACAATTTTTGAACAACGTTGTTGCTCAGCTTTGTGAATGGCTGCAGACACTTTGCAGACTTAAATGAGTTCCTGATGACTACCTTTTCCAGGAAACCACGTCTTATTAGGGCCAAATAACATTTATCTCATCGATTGTTGATGGCATCCTAAATGGCAACAGTCTATTGCTGCAGCTTTTTTTCTCTTGAGTCCATGATAGTTTCTGATGGGCCTGATACACCTGTGACAAACCTATGAAATTTCTTACACTGAACAAAAGACTTGCTTTATCCCTGTAATGAAACTTGTCCAGTGCTGTCTGCTTCACAATTACTGGCAGATCTGCTTTAGCCTTTCGATGCTTGCAGTGCTAGGTGCAGCATTTGACTTGGTTGTGTTTTGGCCACGGGCAGCTGCCTAACCTGAAGAATGGGGGCATGGTGACAGTACAAGGTCTCCAAGTGGGGTCCCCCAGGAGCCAGCTGGGAAATGGCCTTGCACTGCAGGTTTGGCCACGTGTGCTGTGGTAGCTTTGTGATCCAGCACACAAGTGCACCTTCTGTCATGGGACTGGTGGACTGTGAGTGGGAAGGACTGGCATGGCAGCAGAGAGAGGGAGAGGGAGATGCCCTGTGGGAAAGCCTCTGAGCCTTGTTAGGGACCAACATCACTCAGTGGGCCAGTCTGAAAGCTTTAAGGGCAGAGGGGTCTTGTTAAACTTCTCAGCCACAGAATGCAAAAACTGTTGTTAATTAGATATTCCAACACTTTTTATGTGATGGAAATTGAGATGGCTTCCAAAACCATACACACATCTGATCTTGGCTGGTATGAGACACAACAGGACTCAAGTCTCTGTTTTTAGCTCCTGACAAGGAGTTACAGTATTAGCAGTCTGTTTATAAACTCATGCTTCTCCATGCCATGAGAGATACAGCCTGACTGGAATACAGAATTACTTTAAAAACACACAAAAAGCACATAATCACTCTAGACCTCTACCCCTTTGTAGCGATTTTAAAATTTCCACTGGAAAAAGTGTTCCCAGTTCTGAAGACACACTACTGATCTCCTGTTCAGCTTGAGAGCTGGAGATCCTTCACTGAAATGGTGAATTTAGGGAGATCTTTCTCTGGCTCAGATGGGGCAGGGTAAGAAACCGGCCATCATTTCAGCACAATAAATACTTGGGTAATAGCAATCCCTGTTGACATCCAAAATGGATAACATAGGTAGGAAAATATTTGGGCAGACAAGAGTGTGATTCTTCAGAGCTTCAGTTCTCTATCTTCACAGTGGCAGCTACCAATTTACTTTGCATAAAGTAGAAATATGTATAGAATCATAGGATCATTTCAATTGAAAAGAACATCTGTGATCATTGGATCCAACCATTAACCTAACACTGCCAAATCACCAATAAATGATGTCCCTAAATGCCACAGCCACATGTCTTTTAAACAAGCCCAGGGATGTTGACTCAACTACCTCGCTGGACAATTTGTTCCACAATGTTTCACAACCTTTTTGATTAATTTTTTCCCAATATCCAATCTAAATCTCTCCTGGCCTAACTTGAGGCCATGTCCTCTTGTCCTATCTTATCCTATATGTTTTTGTTTATCTTTTCTCAAGATAAACAAACACTTTTCAAATTCTTTAACCTGGATGCTCACATTTCAAAATATTATGGTTTCATTTCATCAAATATGACCCAACTGTAGAGAAAAATTTTCCTTGTGTTTTCAGTTCAACACAATGAGCTCTTAATAGCCTCCCCAGCTTTTGTGTCTTTGCATATTGTCTTTGCAGAAAGAAGCAACCAGCATTTACTGTTTAATCAGTAGGTGCCACAAGGCCTACACTTTGTTCATTAAGGAACAAAGAGACTATTAAGAACCACAGAAGGTTAGTACTGAGAGGAAAAGCAAGAGGTCTGATGTTTTGATGTATTCTACATTCTATAGTATTTGTAAATTATTGATTTTAACTATATTATCATAAAATCTTCCCAAAATGTCTGAGGGAACAAGAATGAAGTTGAATGGTATGTGCCAATAAAATAGCATATGAGACTTTGAATTCTAAGTTAGATGATAGTTATATATAAACAGCTTAAATAAAAATATCATAAATTATTAGGTGACTTGCATTTCAATTAGTTTTCTAATTAGCTATTAATTTATGAAGGTGGAATTAATTATAGGCTAATCTTCCACAACTTGAATACATGCCTAAAAACACATTAACACTGTACAAATTCCTTTCTGTATGTTGATTAATCAGTGAATGGTCTGAGAATCTCTTTACTCTTTCTTCTCCTTCTGACCAAAAATTGTAAATGACAGTTTGAGAAAAAACTTTCATTTTTATTGCTTGTCAATGTTGGCTTCTTTCCTCCTTTTTCCCTTTATATCTTAAAGTGAAACTCAAAGTTCTTTTTCTCAGTTTCTTCCAAGTGTGAGCTTCAAATCCTCTTTAACAAATCAAAATTTGCTGAATCATCTTATTTTCATCTACATATCTCAGACAAAGTTTAATAGATTTCAAAATAAATCCCATTAATTTGTTATAAATCCTGTATTTTTGCCTTCAACAAAACTAATTCTGTTGCCTGCATTTGGGCAATTTGATAATTTTAGGTGTCTTTGTAAATAGCTGACCCTAAACATACTTTTTTTTTCCCTTTATTAATTTCAGCAATATACCAAAATTAAAATTCTGCAGGTTTTTCCCATTCAGATGAGAAATTGATGAGCTGGTTATTTCCTTGATGCATTGTCACTTGTTCAGAGGGAATCTGCAACATCAGGAAAAACCAAACAGGGTGTTTCATAGCTTAGCGTTCCAAGCTTCTTTAAGCCAGCACTTACGCTCAGCTTTTTTCAGGGTTATAGTTTTCATGTCACAACATATGCTTCCTTCTGCCTTCTCTGTCAGCTTCATATGGTGCTTCTCTTCTTCCCCATCTGTGTCTCACCCCAGACACATCTTTCTAAAAAAAAAAAAAAAAAAAGTTTTGTGAAACTTGTCTGTACACACAGTTCAAATTCTTTATCAACCATATGCATGCCTGTGTTTTGGCCCATAAGCTGTTGCTGTCTTACTTCAGCTTCTTGGTTTTATCAGATACCTCAACTTTTCAGAAACTTTTATTCAAGAATACTGAATATATATTTTTCTACCTTACAGTATGTATAGGTTTAAAGCAACTTAGGGCAACAAAAAGAGTTCTGAGTTCCAATTAATGTTCAAAATCTAAATATGAAATACATGTCATAGGTATTTTCACATGATCAGGTTTGATATTCACAGGAGGACACTAAAATGAGAAAAATGGCATTTAAAAATGAGACTTGGTTTTCTTGCTTTCTGTGATTTAAGAAGAAATTAAGGAGGTTCCACCTACATTAAAGCAGCTGTACCAAATAGCAAGTATACAAGGGCTTTTTCTGTTCAAATCCATCTTTGGTTGAACTAGACACCCATAACAAATTAATCATTCATGGTGGAGGGCAGAGCTGTCAAACTCATTCTGTGGTGAAGACCAAATTCGTCTGGGGAGACAGGCTGGAAATAAAAAGTTTCTTGCCAGGCAGCTAGTTTTGTCTCTCTATGCAGCGTGTGCTTTTGAAGAGATTGGGTTCTGCTGGGGGCCAGAGGGATGAGAACAGAAAGAGAACTCTCTTTCCCAAGCCTATGGGAGTTGGCAGTTAAATGAGTTGATTCTGGAAAGACACTGTTTCTAAACCAAATGTTTCCAGTTTACAGCAAGGGAGACCAGATCACAAGAATTTAGTAAGCTGTTTCCCTTGCAGCCATCCATTGGCATTCTCTGACTCCATCTCTGCACTAGCTACTCTCTTAAGGAATTCAGAGAGGCACAGAACCTATTCTAACCCCCACTGCAAATCAGATTAATCTGGTTTAGCTATTCATTCATTTTTGGCTCATTTTAACTGCTAGGCATAAATTACAAAGGGAGCTGTAGAACAGTGGAAAAGATGTAGGACCAGATCCTGTCTACTGGATCCAGAAGCGTGTTTGACATGCCCTTTCTTAGAGAGCTTCTTAAAGTTCTGCATTTTTTCCACATACTCTTCAAGAATTGTGAATTGTCTGTTTCTGGAATTGGTGGATTTTTTTTTATTATTATTATTTTTTTTTTTTTAGCAAATAGATTCTTCAAAATAGGTCTAATGGAACTGCACACTTTTTAACTTGTTTATTAGCTATCCTATTAAAGTTCCAAATATTTAGTTCTGAGATGATTTAATCACAACAAAACATTAAGAAAATGCTTTCCTGTCTTCTATTGTTTTTACTTTACTACAGTATTTGGACGACCTTGAGATAAATATGTCAGCAACATATTTTCAGTCCAGTATTAGTTATCCATTTATAACAGGATTTAAACATGAGTGAGATGAATTTTGTTAATCTGATCACTCTGTTGTAGTATTTTGCATTTCAATTCACTTTTTAACTTTCTTACTATGCTTTCAACTGCGTGGCTGCTCCACCCATTGCATACCATCTTTCTTCCTCCCTCCCTGACTGCTTACCGCTGTGGTGGAAGAGAGACTATTTGAAGGAGCTCTTGCTTAATGGAGCTGAGAATTTTGACAACCATGATGGAAAAAGGGGGTTGGAAGAACTCTATATCCTTTTCTAATAGTAGGTGTAGGGTGATATTTACAGTATAGATACCTGCCAAGAAAGGAGCATTGTATAACCAGAGATGGGCTGTAGAAGCAGCTGCACAATTTGTAGTGGTATGTGGGATTTATTCAGTTCTGTATTTGTGCAAGGTTGCTCAGTTGTTTTGAACTGTGGCACTGTTCTATGGATTTTTTCCCACAGTTGGAAGAAACCTCATAAGAAAATATTTTTTTTGGAAAGAGTTAATGTTTTCAAATGTTGAGAAACAAGTGGTACTCAAGAAAGACTTGTTCAACTCTACAGAGAGAACTTGTTTTTTCTGTAGGAAGTACAGTACATTTAATTTCATTATAAAGAAGGAAGTCTTCTGTACTTTCATGTTATGACTTCTGCATTAAGAGGTTTTTTTCTTCTTTCTTCTATTGGGTTTTTTTCTGTTTAAATTTGAGGTCCCCCCCCTCCAAAAAAAAGGAAAACTTTGTAAATTTAGGTTTTATTTATGACTTAGGGACAATAGATCAATAGATGCCAATAGTTTATTTAACTGGAACAGTAATTGGAATACAAATCCAGTCAATTTGTCAAACGTATATTTATTGTAGGACTATACAAGTATTAGGAGGAAGTCCACCCTTAGCAAACTGCTCCTCCTTAAGTCTGGCCATGGATTTAGCATGTGCATGCACACACAGGCATTCAGCTTCCAGTCACAAGAGCAGCCATAAAGGTTCAGACCTGTAACCTTCAACTGTAACTGAATAACTAAGAAACAGAAAGACAGAACAAGTAGGCATGATGGATCCATCTAATAGTCACTCAGACTTCTTGAATTTTCAACTCAGGATTTCCTGAGGAATCTCAAATTCAGTCAGTCTTGATTTTGAATTTTCCATATCTCAGTAGGGCTTCAAAGTACCTTTTGCTTTCATGTTTTACTCCTAGTTCCTGCATTAGGAAGAAACTCTGCAGGATCAGCAGTTGCTGATATTAGATGATGTTCCTAGTACCTGCCCTCCTTCTTTTCCTGCCTCCAATTTAGAAAGAACTAGAAACTCAGTAGAAACCACAATGAAGAATTTATCATTGCTAGATACCACTTTGCTCACTTTTCCTCACATATCTACCTAGTAGTAACTGTGCAGTATATCAGTGGATTTCCCATCTTCCCCACATAAAAGAATAAAAAGCAAAGAATAAGAAATGGAACAAAAGCTATAGAACTGAAGATTCTGAATAACAAAATTTTATGCTTCTATGAAGGCTGTATTTTCTCAGAAATTAAAATTCGGGTGACATATTCTTTATTTTCTGACATAAAATGGATAAAGACCTTACATTTAAGTCTTTTTTAAGTGCCATTACAATCCAGGGTTCTTTCCCACGTGATGCTTCAAATATATTACAGAAGATGAATGCTATGCTGTAGATATTTATTTTTCTTCCTAAGAGAAAAATATGTCCTGTTTTGGTAGACTTCTCCAACATTTCTTGTTGTAGACATTAGAAATGCTAATGTTTAACCAGAGATGAAAACCCAGTGGAACAGTTTTGATTCCCTCTGGCTCAAAAGCTTAATGTCTTGTACATTTTTATTTGAAAGGTATTTATGTCCAACGATACTATTGTCAAATAATTTCAGAAATTGAGAAGAAAGTTTGGAAAGTAATTGAAGATTAAATCTTCAGGCACGAAGGAAGGTATAGTTTGGTAGATCCGAGTCACACCCTTTGCATCCCCCTTTCTTTGTGGAGTACAAAATGGAATTCCGCAGGCACCTCGGGAAACTCCTTGTCTTTGCTCCTTGTCTTTGAGAGATTTATAGTTGAATTTGCATGTTCATTATTGGATCATTTTCTTTGCTAAAAATTAGATTCATTATATGTGGTCTTAAACCTAGCTCTTGTCTTCTTGGTTCCTTTTTCCTTATGGCAATGTGTAGTCAGCTAATATATGTAATATACTGATCTGGTTTTCTTGTCTACTCTGTTTTTGAGCTTATTTTTCTCCTCTTTATCTACAGTGGGGGAAAAAATCAACCCTCATGATGATTTTTTCACCCTCATTTTTATTTCTCTCTGCTACAACACCTTCTTCATTCAAAATATTTTAGAGCTATCCTAAGTCAATACTTGGAGCCCGATCTTGCAGAATTGCTACAGGGGAATGACAGGCAAGTGCATATGGAGCTGCAGCTCCCAGGTGCCACATAAGAAGTCCTGTCTTCAGGAGGAAGAGCAGGTTACAGGACACAGAGGCCAGAGCCAGAGTCTTGTCCCTTCCCTCTTACCTTAACATAGTTTAGCAGGAGATTTCCTTGGGTTTGGTGTTTCTGTTTGCATTTTGTTAGCCTGCTCTGTATATTCTAAACTATACTAAACTATGAAGATCATCCTTAGACAACCCAGCATAGGTCTCTCTTTCAATTAATCTCTTTTGGTTGGATTGGTGTTTTACTGTTTTGGGGGGTTTTTTTGGGTTGTTTTTTTTTTTTTTTTTTTTGGGGGGGGGTGTTTTTTTGTTTTGGCTTGGGTTTTTTTTTTGGGTTTTTTTTGTTTTGTTTTTGTTGGGGTTTTTTTTGTTGTTGTTTTATTTTTGGTGGTTTTTTTTGGTTGCTTGGTTTGATTGTGTTTTGGATTTCTTTATTGATTAATTTTAAATTTTTAAAACAGAGAAAAAATAAGTTTGCAAAGATTTACTTTGATTCAGATATCTGTCTGTCATAGTTGTTAAATTACTTGAAAGATGTTTCTGTACTTGATTATGCTGCATTCCTTGTTGATAAAATAGATATGGTAATGCACAGTATAATTGTAAGGACTAATTACATCATTCAGTAGTGAAAGCACTATGTAGTCTTGGTTTTATTATCTGGTTTTACATAGCTTGTGTTGATTTGGTAAATTTGTTATTATGCATTTACTTTTTCTTTATGACTGTGTTTTTACATAACCTGAAAGCTCTGTTTTTTCAGTGGTAATATCTGCTCACTTAGAGTTTTGATGTATACTGTAGATCTCTTTCTTGTACACTTACAGATATAATATATCTGTAGGTGACAGATTGCAAGCTTCTCCCAGTATTTGAGCTCCTCAGTATATTGGTATCCATTGTCAATATTATGGACTGTTGGTTAGGTTGTAAAGCTCCATTGCTCAGGAGTGTTATATTTTGAAGTCATCTGTCATGGATATGTTGCAGAGATAGGAGACTATTTATGTTTATGGCATTTTAAGTAACTCAGTAAGACCCTTTAAAATATACAGAAAAGGCTTGTTTACTGTCATCACTGCTCACTTAATCCTGTGACCTTGACATGATCGTATGCCCATAAAGCTCCCTGCAGGTAGTTCAATAAAACAGATGAAGATGAATAAAACAGAGTGCAATGATTGTTTCAGCTTCAGTAGTATACTCTCTTATGCCATAAGTGTTTCTTAAACATTCAATAGTGCTGAATCATTTTAAACCCTAATAATGTAGCAAATTATCCAATTGTCTAGATTATTAGAAAGTCCACAAAAAAATCATAAACCACATTTTAAATTTGAGAACGTTAACCATTGTTTTGAAAAATAGTCTGCGTAGACAATGCCAAAATACTAATGTTTAAATTATTTCTTAAAATTACAATGTCCTAATTTTTCAGATTCCCACTGGGCTTTTTTTTTGTTTTGTTTTTTGGGGTTTTTGTTTGTTTGTTTGTTTGTTTGTTTGTTTTACTTTCCTCTTGTTATCAAATTATATTTATTGAATGGGGATACTTTTGGTTTTGTGGCACAGTCTGAATCTAGGAAATATTCATGTGAAAGATATTTCTTTAGATGATTTACTAGAAGCTATGTTTGCACTTGTGTTAGGAAGCAATAAAAATGTACATAAAGAGGAAGTTGAATTTGATGTCTCTTAGGCTCAATTTATAAAAACTACTGAAGCCTTTGGGATACTTTACCATAAGAGTGCGATAATTTTTATGCATAATATATCTTGTGCTATGTGAAAACATGGAGGAAAGTAAAGTATGATATATTTGCCTCATGGCGAGTGAAGGTCTTGTTTTGGTATTAAAAATGTTCACTTTCATTTTCTTTAATATGTAGGCATTAAAGTTTCCAATTTCTGTTAGGTAACAATGCCCTTTTTTTTAAGCACAGAAGTGTTTTACACTGAATTGCCCTAACCACTTCTACAGTCTTGAATAAAATGTGAAGTTTTCAAAGTTGATGACAGTTTAATAGTAGAGGAAATTTATTTAGTGAACCTCTGTCAGTATTTTCAGTGATAGAGTTTAATACTGAACTGTTGAGCTAAAAATTATGAAAATTAAGTGAGCAGCCAGAAGCAAGTGTTATTATGTATCTCCCAAACCTAAATGGACTCTACTATCCTTTATGATTTAATATAAATTAAGAACCACTGAAAAGAGTGAGAGAAAATGAAAAGCTGCCACACATTTTTTTGGCCAAATGCCAGATTAGGTTGCATAAGAATAAATAGTTTCATTTATAATAGTCTTTTCATGTGAGACCATCATTTTGAGTTAGATAATATCTCTGTTAGTGTGCTTTTAGAACACCCAGATAGACAAACTGTTTAATTGTTCCCCAGGTATACACTACCTTTCATTTTGAATAGTCCTGGAATTAAAATTTTAAAAAAAAAGATTGGAAATATGTGTGGAATGTCCAAATTCTCTGGAAATATTCTCAGTGAAAACTGTACGGGCTGTTACATTTTAACAAAGCAGGTGTTATGAAGTTTTGAAGCCTGATTAAATAAAATCAAAATATTAACATTAGTATAAAGGATAGATTGGAATTTATGAACAATTCAGTAGTGTTAGAGAAATATTACCAATCATCTTTTTAAAAAAGGATTTTTTTTGCATGGAAATTATGTTTTTCTATAGGTTAAATTGTTCTTTTAACTTATTAGTATGCTAAGGCTTAGTTTTTGAATGGGTTTTTTGACGTGTGATACTGTTTATGTTGATGTTCTTGCTTGGTGAGGAATATATTATCTTTCCTGGAAAGAAACAGACATGTTTCTTCTAAAACACATACAATAAAAAAAATGTATGTACCTGGCCTCCACTGGGTATTCATTCATGCTCCTTTCTGAAGTGAGATCCAATGTAATCCATGTGCATTAAGTTTTTAGTACGTTTGCTGGAGAAGCTAAATCTACTGGTCAGTGTTGGATTTACCTATGGTACTCCCTGTATAACTGTGTCATTTGATAACCTTTTGCTCAGCTGTGAAAACGTGTCATTGCCAACTCAGCAGGGACTTTCAAAAGGTTCTGCTGGACACCACTAAATTTTAAATAGAGGTCTTTTTTTAGGAATACCCTATTTGTAAGTACTAGAATAACTCCTTTATTTCAGTCACATTGACAAATTTCTAGGGGTGGCATTCTCAAAGCAATTTTTAAATAGAGGATTATCCTTCTTTCAAAGTAATCCACAAATTATCAATTTGTGTACACTAAAATTTAAAAAAAATGTACTTCTGGAAACTTGTTCTCTGTTAGGATTAAGAAAATATATGTACTTTTACTCTTCTTTTTGTTAAATTTAACTTTCCAGAATCCTCAAAGTAAAGTTGTAATGTTACTGTTTTCTAAAAGAGATAAAATCTGTAGGAAAAATCTCCACTGCAAAAATTAAAAGGCCACAATGGACATTCCATAGCAAATAAACATCTGTAGACCTCTGTGTCATTCATGGTTTCAGTAACATTTATGAGATATTAGATCACAGGCAAGTTTTGTGGTATTTGTTAGTAAATATTTTAGTTTCCTGGCCTGTGACATCTTAGGTTCTCCATTGGCTCCAGCAGTCTGAAATTTTTATTGGTTTAACCCCAAATTGATCCACATGAGCAGTTGTAAAGGCAGGATGCATACCTGCTACTGGTACTCTTTCAACCCTATTAGAAATTCATAGTTAATATCATCACCAACCTTAGAGAAGCATAAAGGTAGGTCAGGGAATTATATAATTGGTGTATGTATAACTCAATGATTATATCTGCTCCAGAAATTGCAGGCACATGGACAAAAGATGAAGTAGGGTAGGGAAAGGAAGATTTTCATACTACCTAACAAATACTGTCTGACTGAGAAATAGCTTTAGGTGTGACTGAAGAGTCACTTTGTAGAAGTGGCTTTTGATTTGAGAAAATAGGAAAGCTCTATTAGCAATGGTCCTTCCTACCCAACTTTTATTATCACGTCTGCAATCAATAGTGAAACTATAAAGTATCAGCCAAATAAAAGCATTTGTATTACCTTTTGAGCTGAATTTTAATATAGTAACACATTTCACTATTTTGAGAACAGAAAAGAAAGGGGTGAATCTTCTCACTTTCTGTAGATGTGTTCACCATTATTCACTTTGTTCTTCCTCTGATGGTAAAAAAAGGCAATCAGCAACAAAATTTTTTAAAGTTTTGCTTATTCGATATCAGTGGAGAAACACTGAAGTTTGAAGTCCTTTATGAGCTGCAAGAATTTTTGGGAATTCCCGGAAGGACAAGTTGCCTTAACAGAATTTCTAAGTTCTGATATGTCTTCACATTTTACCTTTTTATCAAGATGAGAAGAGCCTTTGGGGTCTTTGTCGGAAGGGGGAAAGACTGATGGTATATTCCAAGGTTTACTCTATGTTTACATAACAACTTACTTTCTTTTTAAACCATCCAGTAATAATGCAGAGGGAACATAGTTTACAGAATTTATTGTCACAGGGTCTGTGGACTCTTCCTCAGTTTTCTGCCTGAACATAATGCCTGTGCAACTCAATTTAGAGCTCATTATGGGCCTCTGTTTAGAGTACCTAGGTGTTTTTTACCTTCCAATTATTTTTTTTCCACAGATTTGGATCACTGAAACTTTTTAAAATGATGCTTTACTGAGTGCATTCATAGTTTGTGCTCTCTAGCATATGGAAAAAAAAAGGGGATGTAAAATGACTATTTTATCTGGATATTTTATATATTGAAATCAAGAATTAAGAGGTAGAAGTCCTGAAAAATTCTGTTTCATTTGTGTACTGCATTAAGAAAATGCTCATGCGTGCATTTGTTCCACAGTATGAATTGAGAGAGTACAGTTTTTGAGATTTTCTTCAACACTACTGGTTAATTATTTTTAGTTTTGTGGTGTAATTATTTATTTGCATTTTCAGTCTTAGAAAGTATATGCTTGGGCATATTTCCTAAGCATTCCTGGGTAATGCAGGAGTATTTTGCATGTGATTTTGAGGGTGGGTGAGAGTTGTTTATCTGTGGGTCAGGAAAGCAATAGGAGTGAACAAAATGATGTGTTATTTCCATGATCTAAATGTTCTGCAGCAGTAGCAGCAGCTGAGCAGCTCACTGTTATTCAATGCTACATTAACTTTTCCATTAATTCTGGTGCTGTAAAATATGAAGCCCTTAAGTGCTGGGAAGTTGCTGCCTGATTTTTTGTTCCTTTACATGGCTGCTGTATATTTGCATGCTACAGCCATTATATGGATAATCACCATCATTACTTTTTAGAAGGTCATTTTCTTATTGTACTGAATACTGTTAGATACAGAAAAGCCTTAATAAAATTCTTTAACCACATTCACTAAAAATGTTGTATCTTTTACTCATTGTTGCTATTATTAGATGATGGCAGCCCAAGTGTCAAGAGGATATTTTACCTCTGTGTTTTTTCTTTGTTTATTAATCAAATAAAAACAAACCTTGAAATAAATCCCCTCAAAAAAAACCAAAAAAAAAACAAAAAAAAACAACAACAACAAAACAACAAAAAAAAAAAAACCTCAAAAAAAAACCCAAAACCCAAGCCCTCTGACCAAGAAAACCTTGCATTTTGTCTAAAAACAAAGTTTAAAGATCTGTTTGGTTTCATTTCCTTCCTGATAGGAGAGAAATTATTAAATACTGTTTTGAATTAAGATAATTTTTTGTTGTGTCATAAACATAATTTTATTTTGAATATGCTGGATTTTTAAAAAACTGAATAACACATGGAGATTGGAATTAAAGTTGTTCAAATTTCTTGTATTATTTTAAATATTTCTTGAAATGTACATATTTATGGGAATCGTGGATTTACTAAGTGTCAATAACAAACCAGAGCAGCAATTCTTGGTACTTCCAGCCAAGACATACCAACCATTCCACCTATCCTCCCCTCCAGAATTCACGGAACAGTTCATATGGGAGAGCAGGACTCTTACTTCTACTATGAAAGCAGTCACTTTTCGGCCTAAATAATGAAGTTATAATCTTGGTGGTGCCAGTGAGGTGACATCTCAACGCTGAATAAATCTTACCAGTCTTTATCTATTTGCCTTGTTTTCCCCATCAGTAACACGTGAATCATGGTACACTGCTAACACAGTGATTTGAAATCTGTTGATGGAAGAAAAAGCACTAAAATAGAGCTTAATAAATATCCTTTCCATTAAGAGGATGGTCTTAAGTATTTAGTAGTGTTTGTATTTAGTACTGTTTTGCTTTATTTTTAAACATGCTTTAGTTGTGCAGTTCTTTAGGTTTTTCTGTGCCTCAGATTCATTGTGTTCACTGTTCTGATGGTTAAATCATGATCTGAACCAGCATCAGCATAACAAGATTTGCGTGATGGCTCATATAGAATCCATTCTAGCTGCATATGCCATTACCATTGCTCTTAAGATCTGTTTCTGGCATTTTTGGAACAGGATGAAAAGGCACATCTGGTTGGACTAGCAAGCTTCTTACTTCTCTATCCAGCTGAATGATTCTGATTCTTGTCTGTGGTTTTCTCTCCCACCTCTGTGTTTTACAGAATTTTTGTGATACTAATTTTCTTTTTTTTTT
>PYHW01010828.1:192371-238637 GCA_013186435.1 Turdus rufiventris | reverse complement strand
TTTTTTTTTTTTTTTTTTTTTTTTTTTTTTTTTTTTTTAAATTCAGATATTTTGATGCGTGGTATTATTTGATTTCAGGTACATGTGGAAAGATGAGTTTAATATCAAAATGCTAAAGGTGATAATATATTGTATTACATAAATGTACACACTCTCCATATTGAGCCTTAAGACTACAAAGAAGTTCTACCCTGGTTTCATGACATTACATTTACAAAGAAAGTTTAGAATTTGTTATATTCTTTGCATGATGAAAATACTGCTTTTCAGGAATTTCACTTAATTCCTAACAATAATTTAGGATTTTTTTGCAGTTCTGTTTATTAAGCAGCATTATAAATGGCATTGTGTTACCAGCACAAGTTCTGAATGTGCACTTACTAATCTCAACCCTCAATTATTTCTTGCCTAAATCTTGGCCTTGAACTGCATCCTTCCAATTATTATGTTTTTTCTCATTTATTTCTCATATGCTGCTGAGAAAATTACCTTACACTTTTATCCATTGTGTATTTCCTCCTATAACCTGTTCAGTGTCTTTTCTTTATTGGTGCCCGGGCTGGATAGTGTATCTGTATTTACCAGTGCCAGCAGTGTGGCACTCAGAAATATCTTAAACAGCTCGTAAGAGGGCTTTTCAGGATTAGGAAAAAAAGGGAATCAAATTAAGTAATTGGTTCAAACTTTGGATTTTTTTTTTTAATTGAATAGTTACTTGTGACTGGTGAAATAAACAGGAAAAGCCATATAATTAAAATTGTCTAACAAAGTTAAAAATTTTTTAAAATTAATTCAGTATTTATATTAGTTGGAATGAGCTGGCATAAAAATCAATACATATACATGAGCAAATAACATATAAAATAATATGTTTTGAATGTAGCTCTTAGCACAACATGCAGATTAGAAAAGCCTGTGAAAATCGTATTGTTGTGTAAATATAGGATAAAGATCTTTGTTTCATTAAATAACTGTTTCGACTTAGAGAATTTGTCTTTTGTTTGGTATCTTAAAAAAAGAAATCATCCTCCTGAAGCATTAAGTGCTTTTAGATTTGGGAAGGAAAACAGTGAATATTTAAAGTTTTGTTTTGTACATTAAAACTGCTAGGAATCTCAAGATACTTCATGAGAAAACAAAGGGAAATGTTATGATCTTCTTTGGTATGAATCCAGTTAAAGGATTAACAGTGTTAGTCAGACTCTGAAATGGAAAGGCAAAAGGATGTTACTCAAAATACATTTTAGCAGTGATTAGCTGTTATCTGGAAAAATATATTCCACTTCACTCAGTAGAATGCCATATTTTGCTGAGAATCAAAGTTTACAAAATAAATTTCAATTTTTTTTAGCATGGCAGGTGATGAATGTTCTCCTGCAGAGGTTATATCAGAAAATCAATATTTGTAAAATTGAAACAGTATAGGTTTGTATTGATCCATGTGGCTAAATCAAAATGAAAGGCTTTGTAACAGCTTTCTTAGACAGCCTGCTATCCAGTAATGGCAAACTATCAATTTTAGCTTTCCACTGATAAATCAGCTTGAAAATTGGATGTCAATTTTTTTTTTTTTACTGAAGTAGTGATTTTTTTTCTCCCCTCTAACCTTTTTTGATGGGTTAGATTGGTTTATAAGACTAAGCTCTGCCTTTTTGAAAGCAGTTGTCAAAACTGACATTTAGATATATTTTGAAACAAAAATCTAAACTCTTAAAGCCTAATTTTGTGTACTAGCTGGCTTGATGGTAATGTTGTGCGTGCATCTCTGTGTAAACAAATATGAATATGTGTTTATGTATGTAATACTGAAAATGGCCATTGATTTAATGCTTCAGGTATATATGTTTCCCCCTTTCCTGTTCTTTTGAGTTCACAGGGTCAGGTCTTCAACTGCAGCTTTTAAAAACTAATGCCTCAGAAACTATTTCAGCTTTCAATGGTTAGGAAGATTGATTTTTCTTTAATTGACTGATTTTCTTTTTTATTTTGTGTTAAGTGAGATTTTATGAAATTATAACACTAACATCAGTTTCAACTGCAGGTCCTTAAAACCTGCATGGATATTGTTTGTTTTTAATGACAGAGAAAACAGGATACAGATTTTCTCAGAAAATAGCAAATTCCTTTGTGATGGCTGGGGAAAACTCTTTAATTTGGGTCACATGCAGTAGTTTCCAGTGGAAGTTAACAGTGCCATACTTTCATGTCTGTACAGAATAATATAAGTTAGCTCGAGTGGATATTGATTGTGAAGTTTGCTGTTGTATAATTACCTTTGGCTGTAGAAAAATGTGGTGTGTATTGATCTAGATGGAAGCCTTTGACTAGCAGTTTCCCTTGGCTAACAGTGAGTGTCATCTTTCAGCCATGATAAATGGTAACACTCTAGGTCAGCATAATTACTTGGTGGTGAAATGAACCTCCTGTACCCTTCTCTCACACCAAGGAACCAGCATAATCATCTTTATCTTAAAGCCATGATTTACTGAACTAACCAACCCCTTGACACAGTTCTCTCCTCACCTTCCCACAGTGTGCACCCACATTAAATGTGGCTCTCTCTGTACTATTATTTTTTAAACTCAGTTGTTCTGTTCTGAATCCACAAGTATTCAGATTACGTATGGATGGATGGATGGATGTTGCATCACAAGTATGATTAATTTTTTACCTAAGCTCCTGCAACAGTTTTTTAATCTTTATGTTTAGTATGCATGTAGGGAAATAAATAAATAAATAGATAAATAAATAAATAAATAAAAAGACAAATAATAAGGTGTTCATCGTTTTGACATAGTACTTTTTATGTCTTGGAACCAAATGTTGTTAATGCACTGTTAAATTATTAGTGTACTGCAATGAAAACTGCCATATGAATTTACTGTCAGTAGCCCTTTAATTTTATAGAGTAATGTACACTCCGGATGTGCTGTCTTTGGGGAACAGATGATTATTTTTTTCACTATATGCTGCTAGAACAGTTTCATTTAAAAATAATTTTGGCATCTCACTTAACAACAGTTTAAAATGTAAAATATTTTTATGCAGTAGCCATATTTCTCTTTATATGTATCTGCAATAGGCGATAAATATGTTATCAGAAATAGGGAAATAGTATTTATTGCTAGAACAGAAAACTAAGATGATTTGTATTGTTTGGCACCTTTTTAATGGGGAGTTTTCAATTTGTTATCAATATTTCATTAAAACTTCGTATCATGTTGTTTAAAATGGATCTGTGTTTACTTGCCAGTAGTGTAATATGGCCCTGGGGTAATGACTTTTTGTTAAGTAATGTTAGTTAAAGAAAATCTGGCAATAGTTTTAGATCATTTTAAGACAGCTGTGAAGGGTTTGGATAAAGGTCATTTTCAATGATTGTGCTTAGTTAAATAAATGTGAAGGGTTTCACAATGGGAATCTTGCTTTTCAGTATGGTGTCATAAATTTCCCCTTAACACATCTGGGAATAGGAAGTAAAATGTAGTTGTTTCTGCCTTGAAGGCAATGTATTTTATATTTTCCTTGCTTTGTTTGTTTTCCCCTTATAATTCTGTTTATTCACATAACTAGAGTTCAAAGGTTTTACTTTGTCATAAATTAAATCTTCTATTCTCTGACAGTTTGTGGGACCCGCTGGATATAATTTTCAAGTGGTTGTAACTTGAAGATTTTTTTTTCCTGAGATTTAGTCGTTAAAAGTGTTAAATTTTCTGACAACTCAGCCTCTATTGTGACCCTGGTTCATTGCTTGCTCTCTCCCTTGGCCACAGCTGGCCTCTTGCTGTTCACAGTTGAAAAGTGAAATCAATGCTGGGTCTAACAAAATGCAGATGAAAGCCATTCTGATCATATATAGTCATTTCCCGTAATTTTATCAGCCTTCAGTTTCTTAAATGATCTCTGGAAAACATTGTTTGTTCATGTGAATACAATATTGAGTTTTGTGATAAAATGTCCTTTCTTTCTGAAAAGTAATTCTTTCTTAAGCAATAGTAGTGATATAGGGCTCACATTGCCATAGCATGATCTTTTGAAATACCAGTCTGGTCCTTCCCCCTTTCCCTCCTGAAGGGAAGCCCGTGAAGGAGCTGCTGCCTGAATCCTGCCAGCTTTGAGCCTTTGGAATCTTGCGAATTGAGGTTTTTATGTTCTACAAGGCTCAGAGCTGGAAAGTAAGAACTCTTACCATGTGTCAATCCACATTTCCATTGATCTTGTGTCCTTTTTATTTTTATTTGAGCAAGATTGGTAGGAAAACTATGTTGCAGTCTGAGGTGGCAGCGTATGATGTAGCTTAATGCTCCAAAGGTCACAGAAGTACAATGAGTTTGATGGAAAACAGCCTTTCTCCTTATTTTAAGTGGTTCCTGCTTTGATTACAGGCATTTATTATAATTATCAAGAGATTAGTCTGTTGTTATAGAATCCTTGTAATGGAACCATTTAAAAGGAATATAATGGCAGTTTATTGGATTTTGCAAAGGAAAAGAGAACAGATAAAGTGGTGGGTTTTTAAATGGATCAACTGCTGCCTTAAGCATACTAATTTTTTCCTTTTGTTTAACTTCACATTTCTTTTTGTTTTGCAATTTTCAGTTACATACTAAAGAACTCACTTTTCAAAATCTGAAAGTATTTTACTTGTAACATTTTCACTGCAGTCTAATCCCATGGAGTTTAATTGTTAAAGACATTCTTTCCAAAATGTTCTTACACTATATGTATCATAGAAAATGTACTGTCTAACACAGCTGCTTTGTAATTTTATTCATATCTCCATTTAAAGAACGACAACAAAAAAAGGGTATTTTTTTGTAAAAAAATAAGTAAAAGAAATTTTGTGTTCCATATTATATCATTTGAAGTTCAGCTATGTTGATTTCTCGTTCATACTAGCAAAATACCATAATATTCATGAATTCTGGTGAATTTCATGCGTACATCAATTTCCCCTACTTAACAGTATACTGTTGTATTCGCTGCACTTAGTCAAAAAGAATAAATGTTAAGATTATTAAATAGTCAACTTATCAAAGTGTTACAGAATAATACTTGTAACCTGGCTGTGAATGTAAGAACTAGATGACATTGGAAAAAATTAAAAGCTCATAAGCTTAGGGAGTTTTATGTTAGAAGCTAGTTTATATTTCAAGACCTGTGAATTTTGTAGTTTGTGTAAGTATGTCTTATCCTTTGTGTGAAATCTTCTACTAAAGAATAATTACAGAGCCTAAATCCTTCTGCTGAAAACGCTCTGTCCTATGCTCATTAGCTGAGCAATGGCACGAGTTACTCAGTACTGCTGTTAACTGGGAAGGTCAATTGACTCAAACCTAGTTGACATGGGGCTATTTAATGGCAGTAGGCAATCAGCCCCAAAATAACAGTGAAAAACCATATACGTGCAAACTGCAAGAATAGAATTACAAGTCTGCTGCTCCAATATTTGTCAGCTGCCTGCAAAGGAGGCCTGGGGAGGAGTTTAGTATTTCCCTAGGTAATTTTACCATGATATTCCCCCAGCATATCCTCCCAGCTTTCAGCAAATTGTAGCTCAGGGACTTCCTGAGCCAGAGGTGATATCCTTGAGTTTAATAACTTCTGGAGGGTTTTTTCCCATCTGTGAAAGGAAATGTCTTATCCTTTTAAGAACTCATTTAAACTTGGGCTGGCCGCAACAAACATAGCATTGAGTACCCTATACCCCATACCCTTGGGTATGTCGTGTGAGGAATTCACACAAAGTGCACCATCATTTGTTTTAAACTTATTGCTTGATGACTCTATGTTCTCTGTAGGTCTTTTCTAATGAGAAATAGCGAGTCCTTGTCAACTCATCATCTTGGTGCCATTTCTAATATTATGCATCACTGTCGTATTGTTCTCAATTATGTCTCTGTTTTTTAGCTGCAATGCTCCAAAATGGCCTTTTTCTCCTTCCTGGAGGCTCCCCTAGCAGGCTGTCGCTTATTCTGGGCAGGTCTCTGTTAATTCTTCCAGCTGGAACTATTTTACTTTGTGTAATAGTGAGAAGAGAATGATATACATATGAACTTGTGTCTGTCTCATTCCCACCCACCCTCCTTCCTGCAACTGTAATGTGCCAGCCAGGTTGAGTGGCTGTATTGCTAAAAGAAAGCCAAGTGGTGGGAATGACTAAACCTTCCTCACTGATTCAATATTTTCAAAAGGGGAAAAACATAAAGAATTGGAACAATGTTGTAAGAGATGAGCCTGTGTCTGAGCCAGGTTGTAATTCTATGGTTGTAGCTCTTTCATTCCCCATTCAAATTAATCTTTTACTAGTTTAAAATGAGCTAGCATTGTCAGAAAAGGCTGACGATGTTCCATTCCACAAAACTGGTGATTCATGGGGGAAGCATGCTCTGTCCACTATAGCTTTTCTTGTATGGTTGTATTTCCTCTCAAACAGAATCAGCTGTAGGGGTCTAGACACAAATATTATTTGTGTGTATGTTTGAAAAGCACTTTGTTGGCAAAACCTGTAAAAAATAATTTTGCTTTGTTGTCACAGACTTTGAGAATACTGCCAGACCATTGCAAGCATAATGTTATATAGTGAATGGTATTCTCATGCCGTTGGCATTTAGGGTGAACATGTCATTCGCACTGATTAACGGTGATTCCTTTATTTTTCAGATACAGAATGTGCAAATTAAAAAGTATTTTGTTTGCAAATATTACTTGAAAGTAAGGGAGAGTGGACATGATTCTCCCCTCATGCATACACCTTGAGCATTCTTGGGCAAAAAATTGATGTAGCAAGTAAGACTTCTCAAAGCAAAGATAGATGCCTTTTTGTCTTCCTACAAATTTCCATATACTCCTAATGCCTGCTGGTGATCTTGAAGTTTTAAGACTGTATTACATTAATTTATTTCTTTAATGTTTGTATGCTGTCAATATTCTCATATGGAGCAAAGGTAGAATACAGATTTTATTTTTTTCAAAATTTTTTGATCTCACAGCAGAAAAGTCTATAATATCAGAAAGAGCAATGATCTGATCTGATTTCTTTCTTTCTGCTTAATTTCAAAGGCCTGTTGCAGGCAGGAGATGTTCACTAAACAGGATTTATAAATATTTACAAACATTTGTAGTGAAAACAGTAATTATTATAAATAAAAGTGCTATTAGAAGGGTGTATTACTGTGAGTCACTACTGGACTTCACATTTCCTCGAATGTGAGATTTTTAATGCACTTCTTTTCTATTATATCATCCATGCTTAGGCCTGTGCAGGTATTTATGTTATCAGAAAAGAGGGATTTGTTGTGAAAGGACCAGTGCTGCTGCTTTTGGTTAAAGGCTGGTCAGAAAGCTCCAGGAGTTGATCAAATAAATAAATTTTGGCAAGTGATATGGTTACTGATAGGGTATAAATTCCAAATCATACTGCCTTCTTGCTGCTTACTAAATCACTACAGTCAGAGACACACTGGAGTTGTTGTTAATGGTGTTTTTTTTTATTATTATTAATCTGTTAAGCTATACAGCTTGTTTGGGTTCCTCTCAGGAATTAATTCATAACACAGTAGAAAGTGGGGTGGAGGGTAATGTAGAGTATTTTCATAGCATTTTACATAGATGTCATGGTAGAGTGTCATTTTCCAAAGGTCTCCCTGAAGCTAAATAAAGGAAGTATTACATATATTTTTTGTGGGATAAGATACATTGAAGCAGAATCCTTATTTGGAACACATTTTTGTGTGTGCCTTTTTCCTCCCCCCCAAAAACCACACAGGAAACTTTAAACAGATTAAATGTTAAACTGGAAAGAGGTGTTGGTCCATAATTCAGCTTTGTTGCTCCATGGGAAGATATTGCTGTTAGAATAATAGTAGATCTGATATACTTTGTAGCTTAGTTTGTATGTGTAATTTGGACCCATGTTGCTAACTGCAGAATATCTACAGAAAGACAAGGATGCTTCAAGTCAATAATAATAATAGTATGACTAAAGCAAATTAATTTCGATGAAAAAATTTGGAATTTGGAAAAAGACTCATGGAAGGTCATGTTCTATGATTATCCATCAACAGAATATAGAGGAAATAACTGAACTATTTTGTCTTCTGGTGATAGGATGAGGAGCCTTTTCCTTCTTCACTTATACATTAGAAAAAAAATAGCATAGCTATTGAACAATAGCAAGTACAGGCCTGTCATGTGTATTAACCAGCTTGGTCACATGTTGCTTTGGTCTCTTAAATAAGGTTTGATATTCTAGGAAAATGCTATTCTAGAACTTTACAAGACTTATGAATTTAATTAAAAGCCCTTTAAGGCATGAGATGAGAATAACTCTACATTTATTTTCTGTAAAAAAGATTAATAATATTTCAGATTTATTTAGCAGCTCTTCACACTGGTGTCAGTCAATCAATTTCATACTAGGCATCTTGGAAGCTTGTCACCATTTATCTTTTGTGTTTGGTAGTTTGCTTCTTAGAAAAGAGAAGGAAAAAAGTTAACAGAATAACCTCAGCTAAAGTCCTGTTTTCATGTAATAAATAGCAATTTCTATATACATTTGCCAAAAACTTTTCATTCTGTGGTATAGAAAAGGCAATGATACTCTACCATCAGCGTAAAACATGTTTTGAGATTTTGGTGATATTAAGCCCCTAGAATAGGTCTCGAAACAGGACTAATTTTAAATATGTTGTTGACTCTAATGGGATTTTGTATAGGCATATACTTAACAGACTAATACTTTTTTTTATAATTGGGTCTAAAAAATTGTATTTCTTCCATAAAAAAATTTATGCACTATCCCAGGGATTCAGTCTTTCCAAAATAATAGCCATGATATTTTATTTTTAATTATACATAATAAAGAGTACTCTGTTATTAAGTGTTTAACTTAGACTTTCTCAATTGCTTTAATAATATAGTCTGATTTTTGAGTGTCAGCCTTTTTATGTTGCTTGAATTTATATAGCTTTTGTTTTCTGAATTTGTTATTTATGTTCATTTTTTCTATCTGTTCAAATAAGGCATTTGCAATCTGAATCTGGGGGTTTTGAATGCTTACCCTCTGGTTATCCATTTCCATTTTATAGGAATAAAATGGTAACCCATTCTTTGAAAGTGGAATTTTGAATAATTTTTTATTAACTCACACAGAGAAGATGATTTCTGTATCTTCTGGCTATTTTATCTTTCAGAATTCCCTTTATCAGGTTAATCAGATGATGAAAAGATACCTCCATGTTACTTTTACTTTTAGTAATGTAAGACTGGGACAAGTCAGCAACTACATTCTCCATTTCTCTCATTTAATAGGACCCATATAGCCTGTAATTCTACATTTTCTGAACCCTGCCTCTTGGATTTCACTCAGTCACGTGAGATCTCTGACATGATCCTTCCCTCAACATTTCATGAGAAACCCTGGTTTTTACTTTCTCTAGTGTTGAGACCTTGGTTACTTGATACAAGAGCACTAGGATTTCTATCCTGTCACCCAACTTTTCCCAAGGTGAAACTAGTTCTCTCCATTGCCTGCAGAATGGGCCTGGGTTGATTACTTGAATGTCAATAATGTTGACATCTTAAGTTAGATAAAAGGAACTCAACTCAGCTATCATTTAGAATAATTTGACAACCTTAATCTTCCAGTAAATTACCACTGTTAATTACTGGTATTAACTTCCCAGTAATTGAACTGTGTCTCCTAGATTGCAAGAAAGGAAAACAGATTCTGTGAGGTCACAGGCAATTTGGTCCCTGTAGAAAATGCAGTTTTCAAAGAGAAGGTGATCATCAGCTTCTCAGCATCTTCAAAAGTAATGTCTATTGAGCTACACAGCGGAGATCTAGAGCAGCTAAATGAATTGAGAGGTTAGAAAAGAATGAAAGTGCTGAAGAACAAAGAGATTTTTGCCCAAATTGGTCATTAGAATTTGGAGAATTTTTGAGAGTGGAATTGCCTGTGCCATGGTTCTTAAACCATATGTGACTTTTCAACTCTTCAAAATCCACTCTTTCCAAGGACATGTGTCACTGTTTTGGCACAAAATATTCATAATTATCCAGATTTACAGCTCAGAGAAAGTAAACCAAAAAATGCCACCACCAAATTACCTTTAAGCCCAGGTATAGACTGCATCTAGCTCCATTTTGATCCCCTTTGTCCCAGTTTTGAACTACTCTTAGGATTTTGTCTTTTCTCAACTCATTTCACAGTTGTGTGAAATTTTCAATTTTTACTTTCTTGGATCTGGAAATTTGGCTGCCCATGCTCTGAAGGGAGAGCAGCACATCCTTCTGTTCCCAGGTATATGATTCCTCCCCACATCAATTGTCTAATTCAGTACTGAATCAGTAAGCTTTCCCTTCTGCTGTAATATTAGATGGTTTTGAACTCCTTTCTAGTTTTCCATCTTCCATACAAACTGCCATAATAAAGTCTCGAAAAAACCCCTCCAAACCAACAACCTGCGATGAGCATGTAAAGTATAAAATCCGCTTAATTCGCAAGGTTGTAATTCCTCATGGTGGTTCTACACAGGAAAGTGGAGGAGGGTTATATAAATTTATTAAACTGCCACTGATGATTTTTCTTTAACTGTGGCATTCATTTAAGAACATACACCCAAATGCAGCCAAATGCACATTCTGTATTATATTTGTAAAGCATATCCCTACAGGGAGTTATGCTTACTATAGTACAGCAATTGAACTATAAATGTAATAAAATGTATAAATGTAATACAAATACTTTGTATGCAAAAATTGTTTGGAGTATATCCTACTCATTTTTCAGAACCCTCAAAAATAGCAATTCATTTCAAGACTGAAAACAAAGAAGTTATAATTTGGTGTAATCTTTTTTCTTTTTTTTTTTTTTCTTTTCCAATGACATGTCTGCTTCTTCTTGTATAATATTTTCAGAGCCCAAAATAAATCATTAGGTCATGCTGATGTATTTTGGGATGTTTTATAGAAGACTGTTTACCTATACTTCTGAAGAGCCTCTTGATTGTCAAAAATAAAGTATAAATAGAAAAGTTTTGATTTACTTGCCAAGCTGGCTTTTTAGCTCTCACAAAAATTCCCAGGAACAAAAAAGATCAAAGTTAAGATTACTTCAGTATTTTTTGATAGTATTATAAACATGGTCTCTCTATTAAAAATTCTATAGCATTCATAGCCATGCCCTCTGGAAAATGTTTATTTCATCAATACAATCTATATTTAGGGATAGGAATAATTGTTTATACACCAAACAAGGCATATCTACTGACTGGCCTGTCATGTCTTTGTTTCAGTTCTTAAGAACAACATTAAGTTACATCTAGATATATGCTTTTTCTTAACTTACTTCTGGATGATAGGGGAAAAATAAATCTGAACCAAAAAACTTGAATCACATAGTTCCAGTTACCAAGCTTGAATTGGCGATTGCAAAAATAATTATTCTTCTAAAATAGTGCATTATTAGACTTGAATTTTAATAAATAGCTCCGCATGATGGAAATTAAAACAATTACCTAGATAAAACTTTATTATTTATTTATTAGATTTTGATTACTGTTGCTGTTTGTTGTTAGGCCTCAAGGAAGCTAATTATTTCATCTCAATGCCAGGTTAATAAGTTAGCTGTCTTTAAACAGTTGCAGCTTGAATAATTTATAAAGGTCTGAAACAGTGATTCATTATGGGTTTTTAAGAAATAGTACATATATATATTTATATATAAATGAAAAATAGTATATATATATATATGAAAAATAAAGCTGTCTCTTAGTTTTAGAATAATGCTTTAGAAGTATTTAGATAAAACTTTTTCTCTTTTTTCTGATTAAAGACTTTGAGACGATAAATTTCTGTTCCTGCATTCCATAACCTTCATGCCATGACTTACAAACAGGAGTAACTAATGAGATTACAAGTCCTAGCTGTCCATCTCAACCATGCTGTTTCTGTTCAAAGTGCAGCTCTAGATTTTTTGACAAGTCATTGCTGGTTTGTCTTGAACCTGGGCTGTAATTTGTATGCTCAGTAGGTTCTTCAGTAATTCCTTCACTAGAGATTCAGACACCTTAATCTGTGCATCTGGAATGGAGCAGACAGCTGGGACAGCATCCTCATCAGCAGTCACATGTGTTATCCCTACTTACAAGTCTGAGCCTTTAGTGTTTGACCTTTAAGTCAGCCAACGAGGCACCGAAGTTTTCCAGAGCTTCAGCAAGCTCTTTTACTTTGGATGCCCACTTGGAAATCTGGGGACTATTTTTCATTTGTCCAAGCATGCTAACCCTAACTGTAAAAAAATTTAGCTACTATTTAACTCTTCTAGAATTGCAGACAAGTCATAGAGGCTCAGAATTTTTTTTATAGCTGCTGTCCCTAGATAAGTGTTTAATATGATACATGAAATCTTGAAATACACAGCAACTTATTTTTCTTGTAAAAAAAGCTGCTACTTCATTAGAACATTTGCAAAATCTCAGGACTTTTGCATTGTGCTGATGTAGGCAGCGTGGGGGGTGATATTAAAAACTATCTCCAGCTTTGTTTACTGGAGTTTCTTAGTGCAGTGATATTGTCATTCAGAATTCAATGGGAAAAGAGATCATTGTGGTTTAGGATTTTTCTCAATTTCTCTCCAGTAAAGGTACAAAAAGTAACCAAAAGAATCTATCTGTATTCATTACACTCAGAACAAAATATACTATCATCTACTTAAGTAGTGTAGTTAGTGCTCATGCAGAAGGCAAAGGAGGAGGGTGTCTCTGTGATGTTTGAATAAATCATTCTCTCAGTCTTCCCTTTTCAGTGCTGCAGCTGAACCAAGCAAATAATACTAAAAGACCCCAGATAGGGAAGGGTTGTTTTGGGGGCAAGTTGAGATTTGGGATTTTTTAAATTAATTTCTCTGAAAAAAAGGAATCAGACAATAAGAGGCAAGACATAACTTCAATAAAGAATTCTCTTACTTTCCAGTGGACATAACACCAGTTCATCTGTATTTTGTGCAACCATTGTTCACCTTCCCTAGGCAGAATTGAGTCACCATGCTTCTTTGATGTTCTTGGCTGAAAAGCTGAACAGAAATAGGTAACTGTACTATCAAATTAATCCATTCTACAGAATTATTACTGGAAGAATATTTAATGTTTGAAGCTCAGAGGATAAACTACAATTGAAAAAAAAATCTCAAACTTAATTCTGTAAATATCTTAGATATCATAAGAAATAAATATCTTCAATATCGTAAGAACTGTATATATTAAAGTTAACATTGTTTGAAAAACAGCATCTTTAGCAAAATAGTAGATGTCCTAAAACTTTTTTTTATTTAATTTATTAAATCATCATTTTACTCTGTTAAATTAAGAAAAATAAGTTATTTTCTGAGATGTTTATCTTATTTCTTATAGATTATAGCTGTAAAATCATGCAACACTTTCCAGACAATTTTGACAAAAAGTTGTATTATTTCATGAGGTTTCCTAGTTTTGTAGTCAGAGGGTATCCACTTTTATTTTTCTTTTAGTTTGACAGATGATATGCTTAACAAGAAAAATAATTTGGCTAACAATAGGTAACATACTTGTAAAAACTCTGGAAGAAATAAATGGAAATTTTATTTTTAAACACATTTAAATTAGAAAACATCATGTTGACCAAATCTTCGCGGGGAAAAAAAAAGTTATGATGGCATAAATTCCTATGAAAATACATGACTTTTTTCTTTTTCATTTTTCTAAATTAACAAAAGTCTTCAAATGTTTTTATTTTCATATTGTATTTCCTAAAAAGAGGAGCGTATGTTAATGTCATGGTGCCAATTTCAGATGTTATGTTATAACAAGCATAGTAGTCAAAACATGAAATATTCAGTGCTCATTTTCTAGACTGTTTTATGTCAATTAAATTTTGAGATATTTTTACATTTTGAATAAATAAATTATCGTGCACACTTATGATGGAACCATTTTACTTAATTTTGACCACCTACAGCATGCTCCTAGTCTAAGCCATTCTGTCATTCTCTTTTAAGAGAACGTTAAGAAAGACAGAGATGACCCCCAGTTCATTCCATCTTGGAGTTTGTTATACTGTGGCTCTGGGCAGTACTTGTGAAATCTTACTTAAGTACCCATTGTGCTGAGTTAGAATGACATAAAAAAATACGCATTAAAAATAAAAGTGTCTTAATCACTTTATGTTCTTCCAAGGTATCTTCCAAAAGGGATTTTTATGCAAATTTTCCTTTATCTGAAAGTATACAATGTCTTTTTGGGCTTTGAATGTTTTGCTTCCTCTTTGTTTGGAGTGTCAGCAAATCACATTCTGAAACAGTATTAAGGTTCCAAACCAGAAATCTGAGTTTAACCAGAGCATTGTTCCAGCCACTTTCTTTTCCTTATTTATTTTTTCAAATATAATCTTTTATGTCTTAATTCTAACCCTAAATTTTATTTCATTTTAGTGTTTCTAAGTTTACAATTTATTATCTCTAGAACCTGGTACAATTGCACTCATATTTTTGATATTTACTCATATTTTATTACTAAAAAGGCCTTTGTGATTCTGGTGAGTCAAACACTGACAATTTCTGTGTCTGCTTTGTAACTTGCTTCAGTTCTTCATTCAATGCCATTGGATTCACTAAAAGGAACCAAGTATATAACTTTAGGAAATGGTATTGTTTCATTTAACTGTACTACATGAAGTGTCCTACTATTGCCCATTAGTACTTGGATTGATTTACCAAACTTCTCTCTCACTATTTTCAATTTATATTTTTTGTTAATTCAATAATTTAAAAAATACTACTTATCTTTAGTTTTACTTTGTAGACATTTGAGTAATTGCCACTTCCACTGCTATTTTTAAGAGGTATGTGGCTTTTTTCTCTCTATTTTTTTCCTTATTTATAGCTTTATGCATGGTTAGTCTTATTTTCCAACAACTGCTGCTTCTTGGTATAAATTTACTACTATTTAATAGTATAGCAACCATTCCAAAGTGAGCAACTCATTCTGAAGAACTAAGCTTCATAAAAAGTCTAGGAAATTAGTAAACTGTTAGTTCTTGTTTTTTGTGTATTCATTATGAGTTTTTTTTCCTTCAGACTCTATGCAATACATTAAAATCTGTAATCCTGGGATTTTACTGCCTTAGAAGTTTTTGGTTTAAGTAGTGCCATAGCTAAAATTGAAATCTCTATTGTCACAGCCTCCCTTGCACATCTACTGACATCTATCTGAGGCTTAATTCAAATTGAGAGATTTCTGTTTTCAGCTTTTGATGTGTCCTCAGCTTTTTCACCAAAATTAAGACACAGAAGTTTCAGAAGTTGGAAATCTTCATTAAGAGTGTGAATTAAATACTCCTTTTTTTGGTGCCTTAAGAAGAAAATAAAAGCCATATAAATCACTTCCTCCTTTCTGAAAAGGGTGTTACCCTTTAAAACACTTCTTAGAAAATTCTTCTCCATCAATTTGGTGAATCTTTGATCATTAGTCATCTTCTGATAGTTTTTTCTCGCTTTCATTTGTAGCAAATTCTCTTTTGTCTCAGCTTTGTCCTTCATTATTAATGCAAGACCATTAGTAACATGATCATAAGAGAGAAACTGTAGGCTGTTCTCTTTCTGCTTTTCAAAGGTGACTCCTCTGCTCCTATTCTGATGATCAGTAGTAGTGTTTGCTGTTAGAGTTTCTCTGTGCTCTATTTCATCCTTATTTCAAAGTCCAAATGGAAAACCTTCCCCTCTTTTATCATATTTTCCAATTTTCATGACATTTCATGTTTCTCAGATTCATTACATCTTTATTCCCTGTGTTAATGTTTCCAGAGTTTAATATGATGTAGAGTTACTGCATCTATTGCAACACCACTTCTGAATCTTATTTACTCCTTTGTTTCTACAGAAGATTTGTGGTACTTGGATCTTCGGGCAAAAAGGTTTATATTTTGGCTTTAACCTCTGCAAATATTGCATAAGTATTTTTGTAATATTTGTATTTCAAGTTTTCTTTTACTTACCTTTTTTTTTTTTTTTTCCCTTAATGCCATTCATTTTCTGTTCTTTATATTACATTAGGGGAATGCTTTATGCTTTCCCAATATACTTTTTTTTCCTCTCATTTCTCAAAACAGTCATAATTCCATGCTGTGAACAGAATAATTTTTGGTTTTCAAAATATGTCACATAAAAACAACCAGGACTAATTCTTGAAATTATAGATCATCAATTCCTTGCCTTTTCTGGTATTTTCCCAGTATTGCAAAGACTTTGGGTTCTCTGATATCCTTCCAGTTCTGTGACCCACCTCTTTTTCAAAACAACTTTTCCCCCTTCCCCCATGTCTTCAGGCTTGTTCCTCTTCATTAATGTATTCAAACTTAATCTCTTCCATCTGCCAGCCCATCCTCTGGGCTCCAGTCTGAGGATCTTTTATGGACATGCGTACTGTTACTCCCCACTGTTCATTTTTGCCACTAGTTGCTGTAGCTGTAGATGACATGTAGCAAACTGCACCTTGTACATGATCAGGGACTGGCTTTCACAGCTATGCAGCTGTTGTCACAGATGCTGAATGTGCACAAGATGGACAAAGACTTACAGTTTAGGACAACTGTTATTCGTAAGTCCAAGAAAAAACCCTTCCCATGCTCTTCATGGCACCTATGGCCATAGGAGTTAACAAAATCTTTTCAAAAGTTGCGTTTTAAATGTTCAAGCTATGGAAATGTGAAAAGGCAGTGAGGATTTTGCTGTACAGGCTGCCTTGACATTCCTCTTAATTGTTTTGCTGGCCAAGCATGCCACAGTTTCTCCTCTCAGAGGATAATTGAGCTACCTGGAACACTTCAGTCTGTCTCAATCATCTTTGTCCCCATATACATGGAAGATGTGTGTGGTATAGTAAAGAATATTATGCAGAATTCTGGGCAGATCTGAGTTTTAGAGCGACCTACATTTGAGAGACTTCAAAGCTGTTTGCACCATCTTATCCATGTTCATCTTGGCTACCCAGGGCAGCATAACACGAGTTTGCCCTACCATTCCATGCTAGCCAAGAAAATGTATTTGAAGTAGGAGAACACACAGATCAAGTTGTCAAGTGGGTAGTAATGATGACAGTGGTAGTGAAGCAAAATTTGTAATCCTCCAGTATGTAGTACAATAGGGCTTGTTCCATTAAAACATGTATTTTCTTTGTCAGTATTAACTGTATGACGTCTGAAATTTGGGATTAAGTTAGAACACCATAGCCTTCCAAATAATTCTTTTCATTCTTAGTAGCCTTGTAGTATTGCTAGTTTCTTGCCAGTTCTCATTATGATGAGAAAGGTTTGTACTGGATTATACTGTAGTTTGTAAGGAAATTATATTCATGTGGAGTTCTTTGGGGCGTGTGTTTTAGGGTACATTTTAAATAGCTTGAAAGGATATATATATTTATCTTTTCTTAAAAGTCTTTAGAAGTAGCTAGTAGAAGTAGTAGAAGTAAATGATGCTATAAACTTTTGATTCTTAAAATAAATTCACTACATTGTGCTTAATATGCGCTTCTTCATTCAAACAAGCCTGATTCAAAATGTCACTTGATTAGTGTAAGATATGGAGGAATGAGAAATTACATGTAATCTAGTTGGCTGTGCAAATAAGGATTATTAATAACATACATTATAAGAAAAATAAAGCTTACTGAAATGTTGTACTTGTCACAGAAATAAATTACTAAAATTACTTGATTTAGTCAAGTCACTTCTGGAAAAAATGCATTGCAGCAGAAAGAGATGTGGGCAATTTGCAGGCATGCTCTCTTGCAGGACTGTCTTGTGCCTAGTACAGCATTAGAAAATATAGTTCTGCTCCATTTACAGCCATCCATTAGAACTAACTAACAGCTACCTAAATTCCTCAAAAATGTTAAAGCCTCAGTAGTATCCACAGGAATAGAATATAAGTATTTCAAAAGTGCTGTCATCTGTGGGCTAGACAATTTAACACTGATTCAGTCCATAACATTGGATTTCTAAAGCAGGTTAAATTCTTATTTTTAGGCTGGAACTGGTCTTTTGCTTACTAGTATCTAACTTAGAGATGTAATAATACAACATTTAAGGAAAATCACAGTTTTTTTGTTAATCAAGTGATGAAACTCAATCATTCAAAGCTTTCTGTATTTATAGATCCATCTTCTTTTGAAGTGTCTGGTTTTTTTCTAACAAGAGGTTAGGAAAAGTACCTTGTCTTTTCGTTAATAGTGTTGCTCAAAGAGTCAAAAATAAATCTTCAGTCAACTACTTCAGATTCAGAAACCTTTTTTTTAGGGTTGAGATACCAATTTCCAGTACCTAGAAGCGTGTAGTAACATTGTGGGATAGACCTCTGTAGAAAACTGTAAGAAGAAACTTCAGTTTTGTTTTTAAAAGTAATATAATTTCTGATTAGAAATTATGTTCTTCTTCTTTTCTCTCAAAAATTTTAATTTTACACCTTATTACGTATTTCAAGCTTCAATCCCTGGTGAACTTGTAATGTTTTTTGGATCTGCAAAATTGACTTAATCTGCTCATGATTTCATCACTTTCTTACTTAACACATCATTAAAATACTTACTTTAAAATCTGGTTTACTTAAAATTGAGAATATACAGTAATCTGATTAAACAAAGAAATTGATTACCATATTAAACACAAAACAAATTAAAAATGTATTTTTAAAATCTTTGATGATTTCTTAATTTCATGAGGTTTTTTTATTCTTACAAAGACCATTCTTATCAACATGAGTGGTTTTTTTATTGCTGCCAATACACATAATTTCAGAAACCTCCTTTTTTTAAAAGGGTTTAATTAATTTTTTTACTTCTGTCGTATCATGATTTACTCTGAAATGGAATTAAAAAGGGAAGCCTTCTTGCCTTTCAAAAAACCTCTGAAATTGCCTCCTCACTGCTTGTAAATAAGTAAAATGCCATTCAGAATGCAAAAACCACCAGCATTGCCTAAAAATTACAGTGTGCTGCTTCTGAAAATTTGTTAGTGGCTAGGAAGTAGGATGCTAGATCCACTCCCTGTGGTGCCCTGCCCTCCAGAACTGATCCAGGTCTCATGACAACAGTTAGTAAAGTTGGACAATAATAATGAAAGCATTTTAAAAAGTGCTTAAGTGGGCTGTAAAGAAGGAAAATGTCTGTCCTACGTAAGCATATTTCTTCTTTTCCTCTGACAATGGCTACCAGCACATAGCTTCTCAAAATGAAGACAATAGACAAAACAGTGGCTGAAGTAATAACTAGAAAAATCCAGCAAAGATGTAGCCCATACTCATGAGTTGTCAACTTTTCTATCTTATTTTTCCCGTTTTTTTCTTTGCCTTTTGATCACACATGTCCAGGGCATTTCAGATAGATTGAAAATGACTGGTTTAAAGCAGTGGTTCCCTAGTTAGGGTCTGCAAGGTCATGGCCTGCAGAATGATTTTAAGCATGCAGTGTGTTCAATTATGAGTTTGATAATAAGGATGCATCCACAAACATTTTGCATTCTTCCCAGTGATCCAAAAACCTTTTAAAATGTTGTCTTAGAAAGGACCTTTGCTCAAATAACTTGTAAAAAACATGTGGAAGGTTTGTGTTGATAAGAGGAAGAAGTTGTCTGAAAGTAGAGCTGGTCAGTTCTTTAGAGCCAGAGGTGAATACCAGATGATTATATATGTGTACTTTTTGGCTTTAATGTAGATTAACAATGGCTTATATAATTCTGCTGGAGTTTAATATTCTTTTGAATGTAAAAAGGCAGTGTAACACTAAGATGGCTGTGGTTGTTAATGGCTTCTATTAGCTGGGAGCAATAAAATCATCCTAGTACTCTGTTAGTGCTGGAATAATAATTTACCAAGACAATTACCACATGGTGGAACTTTTTTGCTGCTCTAATTCAGTGTTATTAATAATGAATAAAATTGCAATTTTCTCAGGTTGCTAGGGGCAATGGGGAATTATTTCAATGAATATTTCAGCACATTAGTTTAATCATAGTTCCACAAAATTCAAGTGGGCAATATTTTATACTTTTAAGTTCAGTCTGCTAAGGGACCATAGTCATTAAATTGCAAACTATTTGCACTGAGGTCCATTCTATGATTTACAAGCCTTGTTAAAAACACTGTAAAAGAAAGCAAGCTGTGCCATTAATACTTGTAATTTGATGCTGCATTTGTTAATGGGTTCAGTGTGATTAATGTTTTTAGCAGCAGGCAGAACATTTTCAGACAGGCAGTGCTGGGGTTTATAATACATAAATACATGTAAAGAAACTCTAGAATATTGTAAGTTTTAGTAATACATATTTTTACAAGATTGTTTTCCAGAAATGGGAAAGCAGCAGTGAAATTATACTATAATGTATGTAAATACAGTTCAAGCTGTGGTAGGTGCTGATGTGTGTGTTCTTTATTTTCCAGCCAACTGCATGACTTCTGGCGGTTGGATTACTGGGAAGATGATTTGCGCCGACGGAGGAGATTTGTTCGCAATGCTTTTGGGTCTACTCATGCTGATGCTCTCCTAAAAGCTGCTGTGGAATATGGTCAGTATTAACTCAGCTTAAAAATATAGCTCATGATGCTTTCTTGATATCCATGAATGCCTGAGAATCATGTCCCTTCTTTCTCAAGGACGGTGCTGAGAATTCCTAGGACAACATACTCTTAGAAAAGGAATTCTTTCAATTCTTACACTTTAATGAACCAGAAGACTTGAGCTTGTGAGCTGTTAAATTCCCTGATCCCCAAGGGTTTCACATTATACTGCTCTAGCATTCCCAGATGCTAATTTTGAGGCACTGATAAAAACAACTGAACTTGTCTCTCCGGAGTGACTGAATGAAATAGGTCATCAAACTAATGTGTCTTAATAGTTCCATTGGAGACATTTTGTGAATGAAGAGTTTAAAAATATCAGAAATTTTATTCTGGCATGAAAATTTCACCCACAAGTATTTTTTCTGCAAATCATGAAATGCATTAGTAATTTTTAAGGCTAACTTTTGATTTCAATAGTGAGCTGAATACATAAAAGCTTCAATTTTAGAAACTGAAGAATTAGACAATGTTTGATTTTCATGGAGAAGATGAAAAGAGGAATGAGGACATGCTTACAAATTCCTCTATAACATGTAAAAGTTTCATGTGTTTCTGACTTCTGTACAGCACACTGAACCTGAATACTCCAAAAATCTAAAGTGAATTTATTTCTCAGGTTTAAGCTAGGATGCCTCTCTAGCATATCAAAGACAGGAGATTTTAAAATAATATTGTGATGATCTTCTGGTTTATTTTTACTTTTTTTTTCTTTTAGTGCTGAAAAGAAAATACTGCGATTCTTTAGCATTTAGGAGTGAAAAATTGAAGTAATCATTCACAAAGCAAACTGAACCTTTCATCTGATGTTTAGCCAAAGGCTAAGGTTGCCAAAAGTTCTGAATATGATAGATATAAAGCTAACTCTTTATGGCCTACACTTTTCACCAACTTTGCCGTTCTTGAGGCAGATAGCTGGGATCCAAACAAGATTAGGCATATGAATTAATATCTGTGTGTGCAGTTATACAAGTAAGTGTAACTTAATCCTACTTAAAGGTGAAGGCTATCATGACTTCAAGTCATAAACTGTCCTTAAGCTGAGTTAAAGACGACATTTCCTCCATTTGTATATGATATTTCATTTTTGACAAAGGTTTTATTTTCTCCATGTTCTTCCAAAACATCAGGATAGAGATTTTATGAGAGTTGAGTACAAAACTGTGTTAATTGCTGTGTTGCTTTTGAAAGGCAAATAGTCACTAAAACCATGGACTTTATATGCATATAACATCTGTGCATTCACCATACAGGAAAATTAAAAGTCAGGTTTGTACACAGATGGTGAACATCAGACTCAGTGGTTACATAAAAATTAACAATAGGCTGAAGTTTTTAGAATTTAAAAAATAATTCTAGTTTTTCATATATATATTTAAATTAATATGGAATTTTAAACCAGCATGCATTCAAGTATTCATAGATTCTATCTAATGTATTTACTTTCCAGAGGGTTAAGGTTTTGGATTTTAATACTGAAACTTTTAGCTGACCTTTCTCTGTTAGAAAACATCCTTAACACTGATGTTATTTTTATGCCTCTTGGTGTTACTAATGAGTTGAATAATTTATGAGGTTGTCATGTGAAAAGGATTTGGTGCAGTTTGATGTACTTCTAGCCTCTGGTGTTGGAATGTGATTAATAAAGAGCTAGAGGCAGATTTTTTCCATAGGGCTTAACTTTCATTGTAGTTGTGTTTTTTTTATTGGCTTTGTTTTGATAATTTCGTTTGGAACAGTTTGATAGAAAAATGCCCCTAGCTTCCAAAACTGAGCATGACATCGCCCTACAGAAAGAATTTAAAGCATTTTAGAAAAATCAGACTGCATAGTTTTCCAATACCAATTTTATTTCCTGACCTCAGATACTTTGTTTTTGAGAAATACAGTATTCATCAAAGCAAAATTTGTTGACTTTTGTTTCAATTTTTCATCTTGACTGATACCTCTAGTACAAGTTGTCTTGAGCATCAGTAAAATAGTGGGAACATCTTACAAGTTTTTGTTATCTACATTGACTGTCCATTATAATTTAGGATTCTGCACATAAATATTGCAATGGAGGAATGTTTAGTCAAAGCCTCAGTTAGCAAGCTCCTCAGTGTCTGCGATCAAAGGCATCAACTTAAATAGGTCTGATCAGGCATTGCAGAAAAGGGCAGCCAGTTTCAGCTGAGCAAAAATCACAGAGCAAAGATGACAAAATTAATCAGTCATTTCTTTGGCAGTAAATAATAAGATATGCTGAGGATTGCAGATGAGTGAATTATCAGATTCCGTGGAGATGTTCCTGCTTAACACCTGATTTATCTGAGCTTGTGCAGCCATCAAGATATGACCTTGACAGATAAAAAAGCGCTTTACAGCTACTCTAGTATTAAATCATATTTGATGTTGGATGTATGGATACTGTAATTATGTTATATTTGCAGTCATTAAGGAAGGAGTCTTGGAAATGAAAACTATGTCTATGATCTATATGTTTGTTTTAGAGAAGTAAAACAAATATTAAATTCCACCTTGAAGACCTAAAGAGCTGTGTTAGTTTTAGTTGATAATGGCTTCTTCCTGTAGGAAACATTCAGTGTTGTACTACTGGGAAATTATATTTTCTCAAAAAATTTCTATCACAATGAAGTTCCTATTTAACTACAGTCTGTTAGTCAGCTTTTGTATGCATGTTTGGATTTCCAATTTTCATAAAATATAATATTCATATATATATGTATGAGTGTTCATATGTATACAATATGTATACATATAATTATATGTTCAAACTACCTGACAAGTAAAAAATATTGCAATGAGAAATTATAATATATTTCTATGCCTATATAGAACTGTGTGAAAAATTCTAGCAGATTCCTATGGCTATGTACTAAGATGTCCCTTGAGACTCTTTGCATCTCAGTCATAGCAGCATTTGCAAGTGATTGACTAGAGAATTTTTCCTTTTGGATTAGTCTCCTCCATTTCTAAGATTTTAATATTAGGCATTAGATTTGTTTGTTAAAATTGATTTCATACCCAGATTTAAAATGCAATCATAATTATTTCAGCATTGTATCTGTTGTGTCTGCTGTGCCCTTTTGTTTTAGTTAAATTCTTGCTTGAATCAAAATACAGATTCTTTTATCTCTTTTGTGTAACTGAAGGGATGCTGCTTACTGCAGTATCAAAGTGCAAGCTATAATGGAGTTTGAATTACCTGGAACTTTTAATAGAGTTTTAATTTTATAATGTCAATAGCTTAAACAATTCTTATTCTAAGTTTATATGGAATTTCAGTGTAAACAAGTAACTGAAAAGAAAGAAAAAATAAAAGATTGTATGAATTATTATACACCCTACTTTTCTTCCCCAAATTTGACTATGATAGATATGTGAAATATGCAGATATGACCCAATTCTCAGGGATTCTGTACATGTGGTGAAGGAACTGTCTCTTCCAGTTAATCACCTTAACAGTTTACAGTCATTGTAGATTAGCATAGAAGAGACACTACTGTACCACCCTGCCAGTGAGACAGAATCCTGGTCTACAAAGGTCAACCTAAGACTAAAACATTCCTTTATTAAGATTTGGTCTTTCAGCCTTTGAAGATCGTGGTCCATAAACAGTTTGTACATAGAGGGAGTACAAGAAAGGATACATTTTCTAATCTACACTAAGATAAATGAGCATGAACTTAGTGCCCATATTCTAAACATACATGTGTAAGCTGGTCAAATATATCTAGGCTATGTGCTCAAGAATATTTAGGCTGTTAAGCTGATTAGCGTGACAGATCCTAAATGCTTAGAATGAAAGAGGAAAGCAAAAGAAAAGAAGAAAAATGCCTTCATAATGTGTTGGTTTTGAAACAATGCCACAGATATATGTTCAATATTGCCACATATGGCTTTTGAACTTGCATATGTGTTTGGATATCTAATTAGCAGCTTTATTTCAAGGGCAGTTCTTGCTGAAGCAGACCGTGGCTCTTTCTGGGACTTGTTGTTAGAACTCTTAAGTTTCACTAAATACTATGTTCACTCATCACTTAGGAATGCATTTTTATTACACAAACACAATCAAAAAACACCAGGTTTGGAAATCTGGAATGTTGAAATCTGGAATCTGTTTTCATGACAGCAGATGAATTTTGATGGACATTCAAAGAATGGCAGGAAGGATTCCTTCAGGCTGCTGAAGGACCAGATTATTTAGCAAGCAAGAGCTACCTTAGAAGCAGGGCTGTTGGCATTCCTGCTATGAAAGAGAGGGTCTGAAATCCATGGGAACTCAGGAAAGGGACTCTCTTCAGAATGGGGCACTGGGTGTCCCAGAGATCCTAAAGGAAGATTAAATTCTTCAAGGTCCTCAATATTAGAGAAATACCACAAGATGAAATTTCAAAAGTCTAGCTGTAGAGCAACCCCACAGTGCTGAAAAGTCCAAAGCATTTGATTTCCACAGCTCCTGAGTTCCATCTCGTGAGCTGCTGGGCTCCCTGCCTTCTGCAGGCAGTGTTCTAACAAGGTAGGGGGAGGAGTGTCCAGAGCAACTGGCAAGAAGCTATGCATCAAATGTTATTACAGAAAGCTAAGCCAGTGAAATTTTAGAAATTTACCTGACATTTTCAAGTAATAAGACATATGAAGAAGTCAGAATATCCCATGAACTAGAAATGTTCAATTTCATCATCTCTGTTCAGAAGCTTTGCTGTAAAATCAAGTGCCCTATTCTAGGAAGTCGGAACGTGCACCTAAAAGCTAGTCTTCATTTCCATCCTGCATTTCGGGTTCTACACTTTCATATATTAGAATGTTGATACTAATGACATTGCTAAAAACATAAAGGTGTCTTTTGTTAGTGAAAATACTACAATTTTTGCAACAAATTCAAGACTATCTGTCAAAGTTACTGCATAAATAATTTATATCTAAGAGTTAATTTACTTTTTCTCAACTTCATAATGTTCTCAGGCTTCATTATCCTTTACCTTATTATTTTTGCTGTGTATATTAAAAATGCCTAGTGTAGTTCCAGAATGGTTTCAACAACACTGGTTTCAGAACCAACCGTAAGAAAAACTGTATTTTTTCAGTAACTGGTTCAAAATGGAAAGGTTGAATCAACTGATAGTTGAATAATTACTTATCGGAGTTTTGCTAGTAGGTCAACTGGATGCATAAATCCCAATTATTTTCCTAGGTATAACAGCAGTGAGAGCATTACATATGTAAGAGATTAAAGATCAAATTATGCTTTTTTATACTGTATCTATATGAACAGATTTGTTGTCAGGGTTGAGTTTTATAGATCCTTTGGTTGCTTTTTTTTCCCATTTTCTTTTACCTCTAAACTGATCTAGACATCCGTTGGTTGCCAGTAGCAGGGTGAAAGGCAACAGGAACAAAATATTTTTTTACTGTCATAGTGGTCAAACAATGGACAGGTTGTCCAGAGAAGTTGTGTGGTCTCCATCCTTGGAAGTACTGAAAACCAAAAAGTAATTATACACAACTATGTGGCCCCCTTGAGTCTTCCCCCCTCAAGAGAAACGAAGACTATCTACAGAGTATCTGGATCAATTTAGTACTTAAAGTAAATATAAAAGAATATCTATGTCTCTCTTGTACTGGGGAGACCAGAACTGGATGCAGAAATTCAGGTGTGACCTCACCAAGGCTCGGCAGAGGAGAAGGGTTACTTTCCCCAATCTACTAGCAATATTTTGCTTTTTGCAACCCAGGATGACATTTCCCATTGTTGCAAGGGCACATTGCCAGCTCATGCTCAAGCTGGTGTCCCTCAGCACCCCCAGCTCCATTTTTGCAGAGCTGCTTTCCAGCTGTGTGACTCCCAGCAGAGCTTGAGCTTGTTCCTCCTCCGATGCAGGACTTAGCACTTCTTGTTGAACTTCATGAGGCTTCTGTCATCCCACTTCACCAGCCTGCTGAGGCCCCTCTGGCATACCAGTCACTCCTCCCACTTTCTTGTCATGTGCAAACTTTCTGAGGGAACCTCTGCCTTATCATTAATGGAGGTGTGAACAGGTATAAAGTACTTTTAATATCAACTTGCTCATGTTCAGTATAATAGTTATTATTAGTGAAATTTAGTTTGTTGTGACTGCATAAGCCAAGACTATATTTTTAATTCTTTTTTCCCCCCTCAGTTAATACACTATCCTAAAAATTAGTCACACACCCCCCTACAATTTCATAAAATACATTGTTCTGGGGAAATACAGGGTGGCCTTCATCTAAGATAATTTCTCAAACTGATTATTTAAGTCATGGCTTAAATAAGAATACGTAAGAGCAACTGCAGAGTGAAAGCCCTTTTCTAAAAAGAAACCTTGTTCCTCTCCCCTTTCATGTACACAATTTTAGTCTGTAAATAAATGCAAGATAACCGTCACTTGTGAGCAGTTTTAAGAAATAGAATCGACTTTGTGGGCAGTAAAACACGCATACTTGAAGTTCAGTGGTGAGCATTTTAAGAATATATATACAGTCATTAAATTAACCCATAACAATTCTCCCATGTGCCAAGTAAGTCCTCTTTGCTCTTTACCCTAAATGGGATCGTGCTGCCATGTGAAACAAGCATGTAAACATTTCTGCTTCACTTGAAGCACCTAAAATAATACTTCTGTTACAAAACTTCCTTTCAGTGCATGAACTAACTTCTACATTGATTGTGAAATCTCCAATGTACTCTGAATGAGTTTATATCTGAATTGTGTGCCTGAAGGGGTCACAAAAATCTTTCTTTTAAACACAGCAATTTCAGATTTTCATCTATAGCCTTATAATTGTAGCCCAACAGTGCCATCCACTGCTTCACCAAATAAATTTCCAAATATTTTATCCTCACCGGATTTTAGGGAAAATGTTACATGATAGTTCTGTTCTTTTAATATTTTATATGGTAATTGAAAGATACATTTTTGTCTGAAGTCTCGGAAAAAGCTTACACTGGGTAGTAATTGAAGGACCTGCAAAGTAAAATCTTAATAGTGAGAATAATTATATCTAAAATACTAGATTTAACTTGGCCATCTTTATAAGATTTTGCACCCCACTCCCCCCAATCATAAAAATGTTCTCATTAAATATATACCATAAATGTATCTACCATTATGGTCATCCTTTTTTCTTAAAACCCACTGTAATGTAATGAAAGGCACATTCAAGATGTAAATGGTAGTGGAATTTGCTTAGGTAGAGTACTGAACACTGCTGTGTTGAATTGTACTGAGAGCTCAGTTTCTGAGCTTCTGCTCTCTGACTAGGTCATGGAAATCAGTTGCAGTTGCATCCTATCAGTACTTTGCAGTCTCTAAAAATCTTCTGCATGTTGTGTGTTATTTCTAGCATAGGAATTTTTATGGCAGCTTTATAATGAGTTTTAAGTACAGATTCAATAAACAGTCATTTTTTTCTAATTATTTCCTCAACTCTTGAATAAGCTCTCTCTTGATTCTAATTCAAGTTTTTCACTGAGCTAAATAGGATATGAAAACTTTTCCCTCTAAACCTCTGTGCTGGGTTTCAAATGCCTTTCCTCTGAGATTTTGGGGTTATCCGGCATGACCTGGGTTTTAGCTGCTGTTATAGGTCTGAACTAATAGATTTTACTGCAGAACTTGCTGGCTTTTTACCAGCAGCTAATATAACTACCTCTTTCTTCATCTGAAAGTGTATGACCCCAGAATGTTCTTGAAGTCATGAAATTGGCCTGCAAAACCATTCTTAAGATCTAAAAATTGCAACCATTGTCATTCTTAGAATTCTAGCTGCATTTTTCTCCCTTCCACAGTTAAATTTTCATGCACAGAGTGCACAGCATCTGTCTGTTCTGCCAAATGAAAGTGAATTATTTACCAAACCCTGTAAATTGCTATGACGAGAAATGTTTTCAAACCCATGTACTTTTGAGTTGTACTTTGTACTTTTTCTACTTACTCATTTCTATATCTATTTGACAAAGAAATAGAAGTTCTTGACCCATGAATATTCACTGAATCTCATAGAAACATTTCAGAAGAACATTCTGTCAGTGAAAGTCTAATAACAGTCCTTCAGAGTCCTTCAAAGCTGGGTAAATGTAGGTCTTGGGACTCGGGTTTTAACATGTGCTTTTCTACTTTCCTATTTTCTGTGCTTTAAAACTCTGTATTAAGGAGAAGCAGCACTTTAAAAATCTCCTTTGGCCAGGTTAAAAACACAAAATACTCCTCTTCTAAATTGTCTTCACTCTTCTTATTCTTAATGTCTTCACTGCAGGATTCCATTCTCCACTTTGTATGTTAGTGGGAATATATATAATTTTTGTTTTCTGAAGCCCTGGCAAGGACAGCATGTCAAGCACATGGCTGGAATGGAGGGGCATTATTTCAGCAGTGCTGCAACCTTTGCATAAGGATAATTAGGAGATCACACTGTAGATCTAGAAAGACTTTACTGTCGCCCTCTTTCTGATGGTCAGTGAGAGACATGACAGGCTTTTAGTCAATGGGCTCAGGTTTCTGTGAGCCTCTGGGCTGCTACTTGCAAGGGTTAAATCAACAGAAGAGTGTAGAAATCTCTTCAGTGTAGGTGATTCCTTGTCTTTCCCAAAGAAAGGGAAACTGGTATGTACAGATTTTGAAAATAAAGGAATTAATTTTCAGAGACAGTATGCATTTTAAGATGCCTGAGTATTTTTACTCATCTTTTTACATTGCATTACTTAACATTTACCACATAAAATCTATTTCTATTATATCATGTGAAAATAATTGTAGACATTTTATGTATAGAGTAAGATTTGTACACAAGATTTAGATATATATGCAATGGCTATTCCATATCTTTACAAGTAGAGTGAATTCTTTGATACCACTTATTTTGTGTATTTCATTGTTTTATAGTGTTAATTTAGAAATACACACAGAATTTAAAAGTGTAATGAAATAAACTGGATTTTCTTGTGAGTTTGAGTGTGGTGCAAGTTACAGGCAGGGATGATGATGATGATGCACCTTGTGAAGGAAAACCAAATACATTTTATGGAAAACTTCTCAAATACAGTGCTAACCAGCATGATAAAGAAAACCCCTTGTTAAGAGTTCTATCAGCCAGCATATGATGCATGTTTCCATGTTTAAATTTCTTTTTCATACCACATGCATTACATAATGACATGACTTTTTTCTTATCCTTATGGTGTGCCTAATGAGTCCATCTCCTGGTGTGTTTGTATAATATCCTGAACATCATCTACAATAGATATACTTCCACAGCTGAAAGACCTATGCATATTACTCAAAAAGTCTTTTCTTGGTGTCCCTTTTGCCAAATAGCACAAATCATTCAATTCTATGCCCTTAAAAAGCTGATCACATTGTCTAAATACCATCTCAACTCTCTTCTAAGATAATGTTACTAGTGCTTGCAAATTTAATGTAAGCACAGAAATTTTGCAAGTATCCCTGCAGTTGCATGCAAGGTTTATGCTCTCTTGTAATATTTGTGAAGCAGAATGAAAGTTGTCACAGACCCCATGTAGCAACTTAAAGGAAAGTGAAATAAAATACTGCTGTCCTTTTTTCTTTACTGCTGACTACTGCTAAGATTTCTGTGGGTTAGCTCTTCTTAACACTCACTCGGGCCTTCTACCTGTTTACCCATTTCAGTTATCTTATAGAGATTTTTAATGATAGACCCTCAGACTCTGCTTTATTTCTCATGTCTTGTGTACAGTACTCTCACTCTTCATCTGCTGGTCTGCATGAAACAAAGATGTTCTATAACTGAAGCTGTTTTTGCTTTAAAAAAATTAAAAATAAGTAATAATTTAAAAAAAAGAAAAACAGCATACAAACACAAAAAGTGTGGAGTAAAATTCTGTTCCAAATCAATAAAATAGCAAAGCTTTGATTTAAATTTGATAAACAACTGCTATCTAGATAGATAGCTTTGATAGTTAACTGCTATTGCTAGATAGTTTCTATCTTGGAGGAGCTTATTTACAGCAGCCTGGCCCAAACTGTCTGCTGCTACTAGAGTGTAGTCCCTTAGCAGCTCTAAAATTTAAACACAAATTCCAATGTTAGAGCCATAATGAAGCCTCACAAATGTACATATCCTGTGGGTGCTGCCCTTTGTCTGGTGTTGCTATAGGCATTGATCTATGCTGAAATAGAAGCAATTCTTCCCACTAGTTACTTTAGCTGCTGAGTGAAAATATGTAAACCGTTCCTGAAGATGTGTGGTCTACATGAGGAAAAGATTGCATCTGGACAGATAAAAATGACAGTGCAGCACACTGAACCAGTGGGAGTCTAGAAAGTAAATCTAGATGTTCTAATGACATTTTTATATTGACAAATTTATTATTTATATATAATGTTGACAGTCCTTTAAAGAAACATTGTGTTTTGTGACATTATGTCATGTTTAGGAGATTTTGTCTGTGTAAAGACTGCATGAGATGGTTTTTCTGTACGCCTCAGAAGAGAAGAGTTTCACTTGAAAAGATTACCATTCCAGAAAGATAATTTCAGATATGTTGGCAAATGTGTCTCTCAAAGCACTGATCATGAGCTGTGGAAGCTTTCTTCAGTAAATATATAGTCTTGATAGAAATTGAAATGATTGCATAACTGCTAGAATTACGATTGCTACTATAAAAAATTTTAAACTTACTTCCAATACATTCATTACCTACAGTAGAGAATTTTTTTTTTAGCTGTCTTATTATATCTCTGTATAGTGGCTGTTTCCAGAAGTCCAATATATTTTGGATCTGAGAGCAAAAGCTTAGGTGATGAGGAGAAAAATTACCTTCTAGTAAAGACAGTCACTCATGGCCACACAAAAGGTGAATTAAAAACTTGCAGATGTGTAGTATGCATTTTCTTTTTAAAAATATTCAGGTTTGGACCAGTGATATGGTTTGAGGACTCTAATTTTTAAATATTAGGTAAGGGTTAGAAATGTTGGGATAGAATACCTGGTTTGGGAGGTAACATCACATTTCATAAATTAAGAAAGTGGCTTGAGTAAAAAGGGGATCTTAAAGATAGTGTCGTTCCAAACCCGTCATAGAGAAGGCTGCCACTTTCTTTTCATGGAATTTCATGAAATGCCGTGCCATTTCTTCCATGTCACTGCATTATCACGTGTTTCTATTTCCAAAGAGCGTTTCATTTCTTTCCAAGACTTTATTATTGTTAGCCTTTTCAGTTAGATTTTTTTCTTGTGAACAGGAAGCCAAATTAAGGCCAGCATATGTGGGTGCAGTTCCTCAGTATGGCGTGTGCCAGTTTAGATGTCTGACAGCATTGATCCTGGCTTTAGGTTCTGCAAACAGATAGTCAGAACATGTTTTTTTCCTGGGGAATGTGTTCTTAGGAACTAATCTAAAACTTTCCAGACATAATCCAGGCCTCAACATTAAGACGTGACATAGGCATATTTTTCACTTTTATGTCATCTTAAAAAGGTTTTATCAGATCCTATGTCAAAAGCATAGAATGCCTCGTTTAGTAAATTTATTTCATTGTTTCATTATCATGTCGTACATATTGAAATTCAATCACCTTTTGTTTCTTGCGTTTTTAATTAAATTTTTCTATTGGAATAGTTTGGTTACCCTCTTCAGCGACCTGTCTTAAGGAGCCTTGGCTTACATGTGAATACCTTGAATTAAAAAGAAATGAAATTCCTTTTTGCTGTCAAAACCAAATTGTGAAAACACATTGCATGGCTTTGAAAATCAGTACACTCTATTAGCAGACCTGTCAATATAAAAAGTGCATTCCATTTCCACCTCTTGCTCTAATAACCTTTTCTGTGTTACTCAGAGGCAGTTCATATAATCAGAGTATATTGTCAGCTTACTGGAGTTGGGGAAGCATGAAATGAAAATCGCGTTAATATTGATCCAATTCTCTTACTTGCAAGTGTCCTTGATGTCCTTTCCACTGAGCAATAACTGTTGGTGTGATGTAGATATTTTCCTCTCAGCTATTACTGCACTTTTTAAAAATAGCTAGAAACACACCTAGAAAAATTTTATTGCTCATAATTATTTTTCTTGTGTATCATCTTTGCATGTTGAAATTATCCACAGAAGAATTTGGTTTCTTTCTGCAATTTATCAAACTGCAGTATATGCCGAAATGCTGCCCTTCAAACTATCAGGGATTTGTAAAGGTTGTCAGTCATGAAATATGAATCCATTCCTCTGTGTACAAGTAACAGTGGCAAACTATGTCTTAATCCAAATATAAACATTTGACTGTTGTTAGTTCCTTTAGAGGGACTTCCTCTGGTTCCAGTCTGAATGGGCACTGCCTTTCAGGAGCCTGAAATGTGTTGGGACATTTGCTGGACTGGGAATATCTGACTCTGTCAACCACTGGCTGTGCTGAATCAGTGCAGGATCCCTCTCATACGCTAAGAAATCTTAAAATCTGAAAATCTTAAAATCTGAAATGCATGTAATGACAACCTTGACAACTTCTAAAACTAAATTTTGCAACCACTCTGAATCTCAGTTTTCCTATCTGGGAACCAAAAAAAAAAAAAAAAAAAAAAAAAAAAAAAANTTTTTATTAATATACAGTAATTTCACGACCATAAGGCGCACCGGACTATAAGGCATACCCCCTGGGAGCCGGCACATTTTGCAACTTTGTAGATCATATAAGGCACACCGGACTATAGGGCGCACTTTTTTTTGCAGCAAGGATCCGCCCCCAGCTCCCCCCATGCGGTTGCTGGCCGAGGCCCCACCTCAACCCGGTAGCCATTGGCCACGGCGGGGCTGGGGCATGCCTGCCGCCGCTCCATGTCGCCTCCACCTGGCAGCCGTGGCCTTGCCGGCTCCCCCTGTGGCTCGCAGCTCTCACTTCTGGGTTTGCAAATTTTCCAAACTTTGTCCATCATATAAGGTACACCGGACTATAAGGCGCGCTTCCAGGTTCAGGGGAAAATTTTCGTCAAAAGAGTGCGCCTTATAGTCGTGAAATTACTGTAAATCATTTTGACTACAAGTATTTATTTTTTAAAAAGCCCTCAGCTTCATCTGAGAAATGTTTATTTTGGTCTTGCCTGTATTCTCAGTCTCCTCATTCTTATAGTCTGTGTCAGTCTCATTTTACAGTGCAAAACATCTGAGAATATGAAAAAGAAAAACATATAAAGCAGTTAAGTATTTATTTACAAATGACTTATATGAAGATGATAATTTGGTCAGATATTAGGTATAAAAAATAGAGAAAAATGGATGGAATGTCTATGATTAAATTTTCAGGTATTTATCCATTATAGAAAACAAAAATGCGATATGGTTTTACTTTTGGTGGAAGTAATTTACAATACAAATATATGCAATTTTTAATTTTATGCAATTTTCATAGTTTTTCTTCCTCATTTCTTCAAAGATCCCTAATAATGAAAATGTGATTTAGATTTCTCTGTTTTTTATTAAATCTATTAAAACCAGCCTTCCTTTATCAACAGTCACTTCTCTGATTCTCCAGGGAAACTAAATTATATGCCAGTCAAAGCTGCCCATTCCAGAAACACATTGCAATTTAAATAACAACCCCAGCAGGCACAGGTGGGGACAGATTGTTGGAGTTGGCTGTGATGTGGCAGCACTGGGCTGCTACGCAAAGCCAAAAATTCGGTCTCTTGAGCAGACCTAGGGATGGCCGGTGCAGGTTTCCCATGCAGTGAACACAGCCCGAGGAAGACTGGCTCCCTAGTCCTGCAGGAAGATACCAGGCTGAGATAGAGTGGTCACCATGTCAATGATTTAATCTTACTGGGTTTTGTAGAGGTCAGTTTATAGACTCCCAGGCAGCTGCACTCCATAACTGTGACTGCTGCAAGGGTACCGGTGCCTAATCAAGTTACTGAAGATTAGCAATGAAAGCTTTATGTGTATTAGAATGCATAAAGCAGGAAGATAGATTATCTAGAAAATCTTTTTTTCTAAGTATTTTCAACTATTATTAATGTTGAATGAACAAAAAATGTAGATAATAGTGGTGCATTTTAATTGTGTCCATAAATGAGCTTGGTTCTTCCTGTAGACGTTAGTTTGTGCAATAAAGAATAAAATCTCTCTCAACAGAATGCTTTGTTCTTCAAAACTCTGTTGATAAATTATATTTTACCTGTGATACCATTTCATGGTTCACATCATGAACTGTCAGGTATCCTCTTGTGAGAAACTAATTCTGAATTCCTTTATTTAATAAAGTAGTGGAAACTACCTTATGTGATAAAAATTCAGCTAGAAAATCAGTGTTCTACAGAGCAGTGCATACTGTAAGATCTGTAAGGAGTAAAAATCAAGTTTATCCTTAAAACTTTCTGAGGAGAGCTAAGCTTCACAGAAACTCTACTATAGCCACTATAAAAGAGAGTTTTTAATTAAATGCAGCATTTTACTGTAAAGAGAACAGACTTTACTTATGTCAAATGCTCCTTTAGAAGCCACATAAAACTGTAAAAGACAGTATATGAAAAAGGTTTCTTATAGAAAAGAAGAACACCATCCCATGAAGCAGATTTCCAGATGTTTGGAAACATTAGAATTTCCTGTCAGTATATTTAGGTAACATTAAAATGAGGTTAACTTTCCATTCTGCCATCTCTCTTCAAAGATCAAAGAGCACTCACTACATAAATTGCCTTATCGGTAATTCGTTGAAGTAAACTATGGAAACAACTTTATAAGAAGCAGTAGTCTCCTTTTGTTGGCTACAGTATTACCAAGCAAACTTTTCTTTAAAATAACCATATTTTAACTTCATTTTTTACTAAATGCAGAAAGAAAAAAAAAATAAAACACTATCTTTGGATATATAGTAAATTAATAGAAGAGAGAGATAGAAACTCCCTTGCTGTGTTCAACTGAATCATAGTAATAAGTTAATTTTTTTAATTAAATAAGTTCATAAGCATAAATTAAATTGATAATATACTGTGTAGTGCTAATTTTAAAATTTTATTTAGGGATGGGTTTTGTGGATCTGAACTCTTACAGTGTCTTTGAAAAGTAGATTGCATCCCTAGAACCTGTGTCCTACAGAACCTAGTAGGAAATTCATTGATTTAGTTGAGAATAGAGACTCAAAAATTCATATAACATAATAAAAACACTCACCTCACCCACCTCTGTTTATGAAGTATTGCCTGCATTAAATACTTCCAGTGGCTGAAGCTGAAAATTAACATGATATTCTCCTGTTCTTATTAGGGAAACTATTTGGTTTTGAGGGGTTGTGGTCATGGTTTCTGTGGGTTTGTTGTTTGTTAGTTTGGGTTTTTTGTTGGGTTTTGTTTATTTGTTTGTTTGTTTGGGGTTTTTTACTGCTTAATAGTTTCTGTTTAAGGAAAAGTAATGCTACTAGAAGAGCAATTAGTACATTCTTGGCGATACTGAACAAGTTTGCTGTGCAACTCATACAATCTTTCAGACATATAAAATACACACCTTCCCATGGATATTGAGGTTTTGTAGAGGAATGTTGCTTGGTTTCTTTAATTTCTTTTAAAGGTGACCTGTTTTCAGTTATCCTGAAATTACTGTAGAAAGCTTGTAACATTCACATTTACAAAAATAATCAAACAAGTGTAATGAAAGAAAGATTTTTTTTAACAGCTTATCTAGTCCTCTGCATATATTCTTTTGAAATATGTTCTAAGACAGAGCCTTTAAGTTTCAAGAAAGTAAGTCACCAAATTCAGCTAGGCTTCAGTGCAATCTGGGTGACTTATTGCCTTAAAAATCTTTGCAAAATGTAGTTTCAAGAAATACTTAGCTGCTTGCCTCAAGGCTCTTTTCCAAATCCCAGTCTATCCCTTAAGTCTATCCCTTAAAATATCCTTTAAGAAGGAATTTGATAAGGACAAGAACTGATAGCATCTGCCAATTCTAGTTCTGTGCCCTCCAATATCACAACATTGGTGTCTTGAAATGGTATCTAGTTTTGTTTTATTTTTTTCTTGTTTTAATGGAATTGAAACGTATTCTAATTAGACTTAATACAATTTCATTTTGTGTCTTTAAAGCACAAACTCCTTGTGTGCTTAAAATTTTGAAATTAAATGTCTGCCTATAGAATTAATTTCATAGCAATTTTCCTGAAGCTTTGAAAAAAAAAATAGAATTTTGATTTTTTTTCCCAACACACTGAAATATCAAATATTCATTTATGCATTTCACCTTTTTATATCACTGTTAACAATAATAGACATCGTTTTATGTAATATAATTTTTTATTCAGTTTCTTGTCTGGTTTTAAAGAGACAAGTTTTCTTCTTACCCTTATTTGAAGAGTTTCTCTTGTTTTAAAACCTTTTTGAAGTCGTCTTGAAATAGAAAAATAGAACATCTGTGACAGATCTGTTTTGAACATATTTCACGTTTCAGGATCCAAGGAGATCTGGTGGTCTGTGATATTAGCTTGTTAATTTCTTGATGAATGAGTAGAAAGGCCATGAAGTGCACTCAGTACAGCACGTCTTCCGAAGATAGATGATCTCAAATAAATTCTATTCCCAATCAGTTTTTGATTTGTTAGGTGTTAAACCATTTCTTTGTAAGGACAGTGTTTACAAGCCTTGTAATGAGACAGCCCTGTGAGACCTTACTCTTCTTGCTGTAATTTTGATAAATGAAACTCTAATTCATAAAGCATACAGTGATTGAAGGGCAACTCCAGGTCCTGTACACTTTCATTTAGATAGATGTTTGGTACAGTACAGCAAAACTAAGGTGCACTCAACAGAGTGATAAATTTTAACAACAGCCAAACCAGAGGGTTTGTTTTTTTCCATCAGGACAAAGAAGGACTATTTATTATATTTCATAGAAATAAATGTATTTTTAATATTGTAAACCAGAATGGATTTTATATATATTTTTCTTGTTGCTAAGCTCCAAATTTGCCAAACTCATTTAATGCCTTCTACTATAACATGTTTCTTACACCTGTGTCTGGCAATATTTCTGTAATCTGGTACACTCACAACAGGGGATTTAAAAATACCCTAATTTTCAAGTTCTTTGGATGTAGTTTAAATGGTAGAAATAATTTGGAGCTTGGGACTTTCTTCCTGGTAATTTTAAAAATATATTTTCATGTATAAATAATATTATAGAATTGTCATTAATCAGTAACTGCAGAAATTATTGTCTACAAAGCACTACAGATTTGTGCTTTTCAATTAGTTAATCTGAAGATTATAAAGCTCAGAAGCTCATTTTATAAAGCTCAGAAACTTACATAAAATTGATTAGAGCTACCAAAAAGGAAGAGAGCAGTGTTTGGATGCTTTCTTCCTCAACCATGTTAGTTCATCTCGGGCCCAGTCTCCTCTGGTGTCACATGCTTCACAACAGGAGTTATTATTTGTGTCCAACAATGCTCAACTCCTTTGCTGTAAACAGAAGTGTATCGAGATCCTGATCTACTGATTTAATATGCAAAGCAATTCTGATGCAATACAGCTGAAAATGTTACAGCTCGTTACTTTTTTTTCAGTTTTTCCCTAAGTCCTACCATTCTTGCTTCTTTTTGTGAATAAGGAAGAAAAAAAACAATAAACCAACCAAACAAAAAGAATTCCAAAACTTGTACTAATACTGGAAACTTTTCCAACAATTAGTTAATTGAACCAGTTTTAAATTGGGCAAACAATTATAGTTAGTTGAATTAAGTAAAAGCCTGTGCAAGTAAGGTAATGATCACAGCCTAATAACCAAACACAGCAAAACACAGCATATTAAAATACAGCAGCTCTGTCTTAATTGCTGTCAGAATGATCCTAATGGAGACAACAGCAAACAAGCCCTGATTTTGAGCTTGGTGAAAAAAATGGGGTTTTGCTTACTTGTTTCTCTTCACCTTTTCAGAGTTTCACAATGTAGTTTCAGAAACAGCAATTGAGATAATAGCAATAGTATCCAAAAGGTTAACGTCAGACCATGTAAAACATGAGTTCTCTCAGCCTGTGATAAATGGCATGTTAGCAGTGATCTTCAGAGTAAACACACCCACAGAAAGATATGCCTCCAACACTTTTATTTATGTAGTGTGACTCTCCTGTGCACAAACTAATTAAAAGACCCTAACAAATTATAATAGTAGGAGGTAAAATCATAACATCTTCCCAATTGCTTGCAATAAAAAAACTGCCTGATACATCCATTCCATTCCATGTATCTATCTTCACTTACCTGTCTGCTTACTATATTCCTCTTAGTTGTCCTTTATTAATAGGGGGCCATGAGTCTCACTGGAATTTACCTCAGTATTTTACATCTACCATAACAGTTTCATCCTGTTTAAGTTCAGGCATTGTGGAAGACAAATAAAGTCTGCATAGTTTTGCCTATTTTCACACTCATTCTGTAGCTTAGAAGGAAGCAATTTTCTGAATTATCCTACAAAAAAAGAAGAGAGATAGTTTAGGTGGTTTATTTCTTGGTTGACAGCAGTGGAGATGCCCAGGTCTGGTATGGTCCAAGGTGAAGATGAAGGGTTTCCTGTTTAAGAAAAACAATAGAAATCTTTCTTGCCTGAGGCTACTGTAAGTCCCTAGTACTGAAAATAAAACTTATGACCTCTTCCCAGCTAAGAAAGAAATACTATGAGGAGGTCACAATAGTAACATGAAAGGTATTGTAAAGGCTGTAAAACCTAAATATGATTTTGTCTTTGACAAAAGGATTTATTTTTTACATCATAAGAATAAAATTGGGCAAGTTCCAGTAAGATATTCCCAAAATCTAAAAAGTTAAATCTCCTTCCATAAGAAACCATCAGGCTGAATAGAAAAAGCCAACTGTAGTAAAGAAAAATTAATACTATCCATGAAAACCTTTAGGTAATTGGTACATATCCATATACCATCATTTTTATTGTGTTGCTCCGAAACACACACATAGACGTGCACCAAAGTTCCCTCACCATGCTTGTCTGTTTTTCAGTCTTTTCTGAATCTCTTGTTGTTGTGTATGTCTTGTTGCTGTGTATCAGAGATAAACCAACTCCTACCTCATCATCCTGTCCCTCCTATCTAAAAAGACAAAAATCCTGAGCGATTTTGATTCTGGAAAGCAGTTTCTTTATTTAGAGTAGGTGGCTCGTACTCTCAGGTCAGAGTCAGAGTCAGGGCACCAGGACCCCAAAAGAAATTCCTTCTGAATTTGTTGCAGGTGGAAAACTAATGGAACAACACTGAACACAAAGTAAATAGCAATTATTAAAACCAGGAGAGTCTTTGTGGAAAAGTTTGTAGTTTATTCAGGACAGAAAAGAGAATAGGACTGCATATTTTGTTAACCTTGGTAAAGTTTTAAAAAACGTTCCTTCTTTTTTTCTTTTATAAAGATGATTTATACTGTAATGCTTTTACTATTTAACTGTCATTGTTTTATATTTAAAACATTATTCAGGTAAATTCACAACTTTTTTTTTTAGGCACTGAAGAGGACGTGGTTAAGTCAAAGAAAACTTTCCGAAGTCAAGCTGTGGTAAATCAGAATGCAGAAACAGAGCTTATGCTGGAAGGAGATGATGATGCTGTTAGCCTGCTCCAAGAAAAAGAGATTGATAACCTTGCAGGTAATTATACTTTTCATTAGATCTAAGATAAGAGTAAAAAAGATATTTTAAGCTTTTTAGTTCTTAACCTTTGTGGTTAGTGTCTTAATATTTACAGCTAAGCATACAATTACAGTATGAACCGTTTCTTTGTATTTCAGATTTTATTGCTTCCTCTCTACTTCCTTGAGGTATGGGCAGTGATTACAGAGCATTTGCCCATTGCACAGTCTTTGAGCAGAGATGTGACAAATAGCAATACCTCAAATGCTTTTATTAGTGAGGATGACTTGTTGAAAAGTTCATAAATACCAATGGGAATCCCCTCTTTCTTTCCTTTTTTTGGGTTTTTTTGTGGTTTTTTTTTTGTTTGTTTGTTTGGGTTTTTTTTGTGAGGTTTTTTTGGGTTTGGGTTTTTTTATTGTGTTAAAATGTAAATGTGGACTCAAATCCACAAGTCAGGGTTTTGTGAGTCAGAGTGAGTTTGTGCCTGATCCCAAGTGCCACGCAGCTTGTGCAGAGACACCTGCACTCCTACTGGTGGCACCCAGGTCTCTCAGTGATGGAGTTCAGGGGGATTTGCAGTATCTCAACCCATCTGTCACAGTGAGAGAAAAATTTGCCTGTTTTAAGCAAGGACTAAGAGAGAATGAAGTTGTAACCAAGCTATGAACTTTGGGAGTTAGCATATGAGCTGGGAATGAACCCTCCATAAATATGCACTAGAGAGCCCTTCTGGTCCTTTCCTGGGTGAAGGAATGCAGTGAGATTTGTTTCATCTGTCTTTTAACAGGTTCTATTACAACTCTATCTTAGAGGTGATACTACCTTTCCTGGGAAGTAGTCTAGAAAAAAGGGCGTGTTGAAAGTTGAAAATGCACTCTCCTCTCAGATGGGATAAAACTGAGAAGTATGAAATGCAGTATGAAACTTCTTAGATTGATTAATTTTAGGAGTATCTTTATTCAACTACTCCACTAAAAGAGAGTTATGTGATGTCATGATTTTTTCTGCAAAACTGAATTTCTGAAATATCTAGCTTTGCTTGTCCACTTTATTCTGATACCACAGTGAAAATCTTTAGCAAAGGTAAGATCATAAATAGATTATTTAAAAAATTAAAATACAACCAATGCAAAACATACTAACAGGGAAAACAGAAACAAAAACAAAAAACCCCAGCAATTGCCTACATGGAAGTTAGTTTCATACTTTAGAACTAGAGCAGAAGGGTAAATAGATGCTTTTATTTGGGAGCAAGTATCAGTATATGATTATCACAGATATGATGTCACTCTACTTTCTCAATTTGCAGCTAACTGCTGCTGAGACACTGTTGTCTAAAGTCAATAAAGTAGTGCATCAAGCAGGACCATGAGTGAGATAATTTGATCAATGTCCTTTTCTCTTTCAGAAGGAAAGCTCAGTATTGTTTTGGCTAAATTCTTGTATCTAAGAACAGTGCTTAAAACTAAATATGCATACAGTAGTTTAAAAGGCTGTTTGGAGGCTGAAATATGCATTTGAATTGAAATGGTGATAAAAACGGCAAAGTGGGCATGAAAAATTCTTAGCCAGTCTGGAAAATCTCTGTCAGATAAAGAAGTTCTTCTCTAAGCCGCAACATTTTTTTCAAACACACTGATGCTGTACTATTCCTATAGCTACATCCTTCAGCAAATACCTGGTATTTCAATGTGTCCTTAAAGAATTAATGTGCAATTTATCCTTTTATGCAAGTTTGCTGCTGGATGGCATCCGCTGCTCCCTCAGGACATGGCACAGTCATTCTAGTCCTTTGCTTTTACTGTTCATAAAACTGAGAGATATTGTCAGTATTGCAAAAGCAGAAATAATAAAAAGTTTAAAAAAGAAATTAAATATTGACAGGATGCCCTTGTGTTCCCTGTCAATGTTAACAGAGCAAGCAAACTGCTTCTAAGTGTGGTGAGGTGATGTGATAATGGTGCCATATGGTACCAAAACCTGTGAGCTTCTCAAAAAGAACCCACACTCCACTATCTCAGTTTTACTGTTAGATTAACTGCAGCCTTTGCTACTCAACTCTCACTCATCTTTGGAGGTGATGTTGAGAGTTAATGGTCACACACAGTATCATACATGTCTTCTGTAAATTTTGCTTTGGTAAAAAAAAACCCTGAATCCCACAATACTTTCTCCTCAGCTGCGGATTTTGCATGATTTTTGCATACACTGATATCACTGTTTTTCCCAGTTTTCAGTATATAGAATGTGGCTCTGAAACTTGAGTCAAATAACTGAAATCAAGAAAAGCACTAGGCAAAGAAGGTGGGGTTGCTGCCTAAGAAGGTTTGAACAATCTCTGACGGCTCTGAAGAGCGGGTCCCAATAAAGCCACACTGTCTGTTCTTGTCTAATTCTAAAGAGTTATGTGCATTTAGTGTACGTGATCTGGAAATCTTTGAGATCTATCTGGTTATGGTATAGCACAGCATCATTTATATCTAGTTACTGCTCACAGTGAAATGACACATAGGAATTTCTACATTCAGATATGCCTCCAATTTAACTTTAAAGCTTAAATCAATTCAAACCTGGTTTACAACGATTTGGATTGTCTCAGTAAGAGATAGAAATTAAATGAAATCTTTATAAACCAGGTTTCAATTGATTTAAGATTGTCTACATTTAACTAAAACAATTTAGCACTGTTTATTCCATGAAACTAAGGCACATTTTAAACAGATGAAACCTTGGGTTTTCAAAAAATTTTAAGTAAGAGGATATAAATAATAAAATATTTTGATTTGTGAACTTAAAACTGAAAAAAGGAAAGTTTGAAACAGATTGAGATTGTTCATACAAAGTTATCTGTACATACCTTTTGTTCCAGAGACTCTTTATAGTTTTTCATCAACCATGTGGCACAAATCAATGTAAAGTTTGCTTTGATAAATTGCATATGGGATGGAGAATTTTAAAATAATTATAGCCTGAATATTTTATTATATAATCTTAGTATTCCATATGTTGCAATTGCAGTTGGTCAGATTTCATTATATTAAGTAACATTTTAATAAAATATGAAAATCTGATTCCATGTTATTATGGTCTTAGGATTATAAGTTTGAATCACAATTTTTAACAAAAGCAGTATTGAAACTGTCTTACAGTATAAGTTAGCGAAAGACATTGTTCTTGTTTTAGCATTTATGTATTAAAATATTTTACATGTTTCTGTTTCAGTTTTAGCTCCTTTTCTTCCCAGACTGTTCACTTCAAGAGGCAAGTCACATCTCTGTTAGAACTAATAATTGAGATAGCACAGTCAATTTTAACAGTTTCCTAATATATTGTGAATCTCTGGTAATACAATCAAATCCACTGTAGTGACTTGATATTACTAACTCTAGTCCTATTCTTTTCCATTTATATTTCTGAATGCTGCAGTAGGGTTCTTAAATACTTACCTTTTCTCTTAAGATCCTGAGAATGTAAATTTGCTAACAGTTTGTCTCCTGCTTAGTAGGTGATTTTTTTCAAAATTAAAAATATGTGGGTGTGTTCTAATATTATAAGCTTGCATTCTTACAGGGAGATACAATCTGATAGATAGGCAGTTTTCTTTTAAGAAAGTTTGTCGTTGGGGTTGGGAGCGCTTTTTTAGAGCCCTGATCTTGCATTAAAATAGGTCATTAAAAAAATAAATGTTTATCTACTCAGGTTTTATGAATTTTGTATTTTAGGAAGACATTCTCTTTGTTGTGAAGATGTATTTCACTTGCTGAGACTTGTTTGTGTTTAAGAGCAGAATTTAGCCTTAATGACGTTTTTGAAAGATACACGTTCTTAACTGGAGCACATTTCATCTATTTTGTCATAGAGCTGGTGACAGCAACAACTATGCCCCAGCCAAGCAAGGGATCCTTGATGGAATCTTTTACTACTCTCTGAAAGAGTATTTTCTAGAAAGAAAGAAAGGAAATAAAAATAGGAGGATATGATGCTTTGAGTTATTTTAGGAAGACAAAGGGCTTTGGCAGGCATCTGGTTACTTGCGTGGGCTCAATCAACTCAGATGCTGACTTCCTCATCAGCTAGGGTGAATTACAGTCTCACAACACTCTTGCAAGAATAAATACATGTTATTTGCTCCATTATATGAGCAGAATGAGCAACTCATCCAAATAAACACCAGGAAAGCCACTAACTGCCTTTAATGAATTTTAGTCTTATTGTATCATAACCTTCACTACAGAATCATCCTTTCTTCTTGGACATCTGTCTCGAGGTGGAAGCAGCTTCCCCCCCAGTGCAAATGGGCCAGGAATTTTGAGACAGATGCAGCATCCCAGCACTGCCATAACTTTTAGTAACTTTGAACTTCAGAGTAGAAATATTTCTAGAAAGCGGCGCTACTGCTGATAAACAAGAGCTGATCTTCCATCTGAGCCAGCAAAGTAGCGAGTCCACACTGGCCTGAGGACTAAATGTGAAAAGCCTTCTCTCCAGACTTCTTGGGAGTGTGCTGAGTGTGTTGACTTACTGCCCTGTGCTAAGCAGCACACTAGGTCAGAGAGATTTGACAGCTTGTATTATTATTAATGAGATGTAAGACCTTTCGCTTCCCGGTCATCTGTTTGAAGTCCAGACCAAACTGGAGGTAACCAAACATTATCAACATCTGTTTTTTGGCCTATGCAATATAAGCCTTTTGTCTAATTTCAGACAAACTAACAGAAATCATCATAATTTTGACCAATTTCCAAATGAAAAAATATTTGATGCCATCATTAGAGAAAGTTGTAATAATGACAGAAGTTTTACAAAATAGAGTTACCATTAAAGTCGTAGAGTAGTACAAAAAAAGATTTTGAAAAAGATAAATAATTTAGCCCATGGGGAAATGTTCTATTCCAGATTTTAACAAACTGTCCATTTACATTTCTGAAATTACTTTGAAGTCTTGCATAGGACCCGATGCAGCAAGAAAAACACTAGCACATCAAGGAACTGCAACTAAAGCCACAAAAAAACTTGCAAAATAAGTATTTTTATTGAAAACTTACATATTTTTTACTCATCTTTAGATGTATAATATGCATTTCATATTTATACACATAGTTTTTGAGTTATGATAACATTTCTTTTGACCAAAGTCTGACATGGAATTTTCTTTACAAGAGTTGACCAGTGTAGGCAGTCTGGTAAGCAAAGCTGTTTGAAACCTTTTTTTTACCTATTTCTAAGGAGTAAAGGAGTTTTCTTGAGTTTCCGTCTATTGTCATTCTCAAGATGCCCAACAATAATATATGTAGTATTGTTTCTATTGTTATTGTTAATGGACAAAACGGTTGGACAAACAGTAGATTCTCTTATTTTAAAAAAGAACAAAAACACAAACTTGAGCCTCTACTGAGAAGGCAGATTTTCAAATTATTAGATTTTTCAGGCATATAAAAATTTAAGGCCAACCAGAGAAATTTTTGTTGGATTATCTGCTGTTAGAGTAATGGGTTGAAAGAGAGGACCAAATAGCATTGCTATTGTCTCCAGCAGTGACCACAGTCCACTCAGGAGGTTTAGGGGTAGAGGAAAGGAATCGTCTTCATCCTTCTCTCTCCCGGAGACCAAAGCATGACAGTGGTTCCAAGGCTGATCTCATCTTCTCTTCCCAACCCTTTACTTCGTGCCTTGGTGTGTCCTCTCCCATGGGGCTGGGAGAGGACATCACATCTTCCCCTTCTCCTGCAGCAGTTGCCATCCACACGCCAGTGGCTCTGATGGCCTGGAATGGCCCAGAGGGCAAAAAGCAGCAACCATAAGGGAAACCCAGCAAAGACTGTAGCAGGTACACAGTGGTGCTTCCTAGTAATTCTCTCTCATCCTCTAAGAGCTTGTACCTCTGATACTGTACTTACAGAGCCAGAGGTAGTCCTTATTTCCTTCCTTCCTTCCTTCCTTCCTTCCTTCCTTCCTTCCTTCCTTCCTTCCTTCCTTCCTTCCTGGAATCCTTCCTTCCTGGAATCC
>PYHW01010828.1:177558-192137 GCA_013186435.1 Turdus rufiventris | reverse complement strand
TCCTTCCTGGAATCCTTCCTTCCTGGAATCCTTCCTTCCTGGAATCCTTCCTTCCTGGAATCCTTCCTTCCTGGAATCCTTCCTTCCTCTCTATTACACTCTCACTTTTTTCCTCTGTCTGGAGGTGGCTAAGGTACCTTCAGCTTCCCATACTTCATACTTTTCTGCTTTAAGAAAGTATGTATGCGTATGTGCCCACACAAATAAGCCAGTTAAGTAACAAATATAAAAGTTACAATAAAAAATACAAAGAAGTCTTAATATTTCTCCTAGTTTTTCAAGTTTCTCAATGGAAACTCTTCACTGAATTCAGCATGCACTACTAAGTAGGGGTTTTTTTTTCCCTTTCAAACTTCATTATTATCGCAAATTAACATTCAAGATAGGAATTTCATTGGGGCAGTTGCTCGTCTGGGAAAGTGACAGGAATGTGGAAGAAGAGTCATTCCGTTTCCCATTCTGTCATAGATACGTAACCACATAAGCCTTTTACTTCCAAACATGGAAATTTAATTCAGCCAGATTTCTGTAGTTTCTGTTTTTTATGTATTCCGATTTTGATACTCAAGTCTAAGTACAAAAAAGAAAAACATATTTGTATGAGTTTAATTTGGAGTATAGATTCAGGCATAAACTGAAAACAATTATACTTTTGATATTTTGTTGGCTTTCACACTGAAAAATAAAAAGGCCCACAGTTTCTATAACATACTATTTTTAGACAGCTCAGTGTTTCATCGTTTTTTCCATATTACTATCCAAAATAGCTTAACATTTTATAAGGTGGTTGTCAGTCATATATGATAGTGCTCCTAAGGACAGCTTTGAGGAACTCTTCTCTTTGTACCCACTCTCCCTTTGTATACCCACTCTTAAATCTGAGCATCTCCAGCTTTTAAAATGGCAGCCAGATTTCCGTTTTCCAAGCTTTGAAATTAAATCAGTTCAAACTCTGTTGGATTGTATTTATGAGTGGCTCTGAGTATGCATCATGTGTTGTTACTGTCCACTGATACCAGTCTATTCAATTATTTTTCCTTACCCTGCAAAACTATTTTAACTTGAAATTTCAAAGACTGTGAAATTAGACTACAGTGAAGCCTATGATTTCACAGGTTTGTAGCTTCTCCCTTTTCTGAGGTGCCACACCCTGGATGGAATTAGTTAATTCATCTGAGGTCAAGCTGGTCAGCTACCTGATATATAGGAGACTGCAGAAAGGCCTAGACATAAGGAAACTGCATCATTTTGCATCATATTTCATCTTCACTGTGTAATTGGTTCCCATGCAGAAATCAATTTATTCTTCATAGGAATGTATTGGGACTGACTGACCATAGATTAGTTGAAGGAATGTATCCAGAACTGTATTGACAGTATCTATGTTTAAACTAAGCACTTCCATTGACCTTTGGACAGGACAGTTTTTTGCCTTTCATTTTTCCCTCTGGTGTTACAGAAGCAAATTAAAAGATCAGTCAAGAAGACATTTTGGTTAGTCTTGATTTAATTAGCCAGAAATTGTACCAGAGGCAGCCTCGTCCCATGCTTTTAGCCTGGCTTTCTAAAGAAACAAGGTTTATGTAAGCACCCTCTATTAGTCTCTATCTTTGTAACTTCTGAACCTGGAAGACATTTTGAACAAACTTTGAAATGGGAGTAAAGACTTGAGAAGCAATAGAATCCCAGCAATGGAATCAGGTTGTTAAGGAAAAAAACCTGAATGAAAGAGCCTGCCACATCACTTCTCCTTTCAATAGGTACCAGAGGATCTTTGTGTAAGAATTTTCTGAATTACCCTAACTGTAGGAATGCAATTCATGCAATCAACTAGTAGACCCGGTTGCACTAGAGTTGGTTCTGGTGTTGTTTAGAGACACTTATATTTTCAGAAAATTTTGAAGCTAACAACTCTTGCATCTCAGGTGATTTTTCCAAACATACTTGTCAAGTTATATGCTGATGCAACAACTTATGTCTTTATTCCCACACAGATATAGGAATTACTATCCATATAAGTGAACTTTAAAATACCATGAGCTATCTGTTTTCTATGGTCTCAAGAAATACAAGACTTACAGTTTATCTGAAGAGCTTTTCCATAATGGAGACTGGAAGGAATGAAAGCTTATTTCTTTAAATTTCTAATCAATTGAGCCCTATGGGCATGACAAGGTACACAGGCTGGACTGTATAAGATACCTGTCAAGTCTGGTTTGCTCAGGCTGGCATCTGGGATTTGATCCCTTGTGTTCCTGACTCGTTAGTTTGAGTTCCTGTTTCAGTTGTATACCATTATAGCACGCCTCTCTGCTTTCTCCTTTCTTCTTTAAATGAACATTAAACATGTTCCTCTTTTGAAGGTTAAATATGCTTTTCTAAGGTTTATTTTTTTCTGTTACATTTTGATTAAATAGCTTGCTATAGTGACTCTCAGAGAGAAAAGTTGTTACTTATCTGGGCATGTTCAACATCACTTAAGGTTTTCTAGGTTGAAAAATATCTTAAGATTTACCTGAGAATGAGGAGGGAGCTAGTGCAGGTCCTACTGCATCAGTCTAGAATACTGACATCTGGATACACTGCTTAACAATCAAGTTCTTAAGTTTCTAAACCATCTTAATTTACTCAGTCTTTCCAAGTTATAGCTTCAGGCAGAGCGCACTGTATTAATCTAATTTTGAAGTGGCAAATGTGTGCATTGCAGTAGTGAGGTCCCTATCCCAAATATTTACATTTCTGGCCAGGTGTAAATCATTAAGGGGAGTCTTGACAATTATTAATACCTGATCATCTGGCAGGTTGGCACTTGGACACGTCCTGGAAAAATGCTAAAACCATGTAAGCCACTTGGAAAGTCAGCACAGTTCAAAAGTTCTCATGCCTGGCACAGAGTAAATCTGACTTTACCTGCAAAAGGGGGAAAACATTACTTTTCTGAGTTACTCTAGGCTGTTAGACACACAGCTAATTGTTCCATGGGACCTTCAGTGGTTCAGTAAGACTGACTTTGGTTTTGTGTTTTGTCTTTGCATATTCTCTAACTGTTCTATTAAGTGGTTGCTTTCTATCACACTTAGAACAATAGTAAAGAAATAGTTATTCCTAGGAACATTAGGAGGCATGTTTTCCCTCAGGAAGAAGTACTATTTTATATTTTTCTTTTAATGAGATCAAGAAGGTATAGAATTAAAATAATAAAAATTTGCCTGTGAAAGTGCATGTGAGTATGTATATGTTTGAGATAAAATTACTTTTTTTCTTCTCGAGCAACACTTTTTTCACAATCTCATCAAAACTGTGTAATTCTTTCTTATTCACAATTACAATATGCCAGATTGTTTTTATTTACATTTTCTTTTTAATCAAACACATTTGCTTGCTGTTATGGCAACCACTTAAGAGAATTGGGTTGCTTTAATTGTTTAGTCATTGTTGTTGAAAAAGATCATTTAAGTTGATCTTTGATGTTAGTAGTAGTAGTGCTACATGCTTTATGGAGGAAAGGGGGGAAAAGTGGGAAAAATCTTGAATATCAGGGCCTATCCACACTGGCTATGAAATTTAAACAAACAAAAAAATAATTCCCTCTCTCACAATATGAAACATATGATTGTGTAGGAGTCAAAAGCCAACAAAATAAGCTTGGATATCTCTGAAAACAGGGGAAATGAATTTGGGATATTATTCAGTGGTCAACGATAAAACCAAGATTGTAGTCATACTTAGATTCTGTTTTTTGCATTTAAAAAGATGCGCAAATTATCTTCAATTAAACTCTTGAAAGTGATGTGTGAAGGGAGCTGTATATGTACATTCTTATAAGGGCCTTGGCTTGAGTGAAGTTACTGCCTGCAAGTATTTGCTATAGCGGAGAACAAATTGGGGGCAGCCATCCTCATGTAAGTTCAATATATTTACTGCAGGAATCTTTTTAAAGGGTAGTTTGAGATTTATGATGACAGTGGGAACAAAAATAGACTAAATTCTGTGAATTGTTTAGGAATCTTACCTTGTTTACTTGTTATTTACTTGGCACTGCATTAGATGTTAATAAGTTGAAATTTTCAGACTAAAGAGCTTTTCCCAAAGGATTCTGGTGCCTATACCTCTTCCTACTTCCATGCTATGTGACTTTCATTTCAAGAAACTGAATTTTTTGTGTGCTTGTGCATGTGTTACATCTAAGTTGTTTTTTAAGTGTAAGGATTTTTATGTATTTCAAATACAACTTGGTGTCAGATACACCTGGCTTTACAGTTAAAGTGCTGAGGAAATTTCACTTGTCTTATTTTAGGTACCTTGTGAGTTATTTTTAGTTATTCCTATTGGCTAAAATTCTTGCTTAAGTGTCATATCAATTTACAAAATGCAATTTATTCAAACTATTTTACGTAGTAAAAGTATTGGTTCCAGTTAATCTGTGTTGGATATATGTGTATGAAAAAAAGATCTATTTTTTTCTTTTATATCAGCATCAGTTAAAAATTAAATGTGCCAACATCCACCCTTATTTTAAAGAGTAATTACCAGCAGATTGTAAAATTAAATTGGTTGAACTGATTGTATATGTTTTTAAAGTGCTTTTCCAAGCTAATACCTTTTTCATTGTGGGTAATCACCAACATTTTATTTTAAAAGTTAAACTTTTAGGCCTACAGCAGGTAAATTTCTTTTTCTCATAATTCAGTGTATAAAAGCATATACTTCATCCTCCTTAGGAGTAATTGTTCCCAATCTTCATAGCAGATACACCTCCAGTGTAATTTTCAGGCTCATAAATGCAACACGTGTTTAACTCGTACAGCTAAAAACAACAGTTTATGAAAATGAAAATGTTTGAAATAATAAATTCAAAATACCACTTTTTAGCAGCTTTCCTTAAGAGATGCAATATTGTATTAGCAGATAGCAAACTTTTAAACCTAATAGAACTTTTCACTTGGTTTGAACTTGAAAAATACAAGAGCTAAGTTACAAGAACAGGGAATGAATTCTGTGTTTAACAAAAATTACGCAGGGGAGCAGAGAAGTAACATTCTGCTTTTATTCACTGGGACCTTCTAATTTCACAATCATTTACTTTTGGAAAGAAAATATTATTTTAAAAGGTAGATGCCTGGTAGAGTTTATTTTAGCAATGTAAATCACATGTGCTGACCACAGGGATCAGGCTAAAGGGAAAATTCACCATTTGAATAGATTGCTAGACCTGTGGGTCTGGAATAATTTCTGGTCTTGTTTTAAGGCCAGAACTTTTCTGGTAGGTCGCTGTCTTTCTGTTGCGAGCGCCCCGATCGCTTCGGAGAGGTGCGGAGAGACAACGAAACGATCCCTGGAGAAAGATGCTTTTGCTTAGAGTCCAAAGAGCTGACAAGACACGGCTCCCCTCCACAGATGCCAGCTCGTTGGGCGAAGCGAGGCAGCCACAGGTTGGCTTTCGCCCCGGAGCGGGAAGGGAAGCGCCCTCGGTGCCGCCCGCGGTCCGTGCGCGGCGCGGGGAGCGCCCGGCAGCATCCCCGGGTACCGCTGCTCCCGGTGCTGCTCCCGGTGCCGCTCCCCCGGGCAGCGCAGCCCCAGCCCCAGCCCCAGCCCCGGCCTTCTCCGGGGCCGCAGCCGCGCTGGAAATGAATATTTACATCTCCTGAAAAAGCGCAGCTCGCCACCGCCGAGGGGCCGGGCGGAGGCTGGAGCCTGAGCTCGTTATCCTTCCCGAATGCGAATGAGCCCGTCCCGCGGCTCTTGGCTCAGGTGTGCTCAGCTTTTGTTTCATTAGATTATCAATTGGGTTTGGGAAGGAGACCCAGAGCTTCCCGATTGCTCGGTACCATATGGAAAATCTGCGCTATTTTGATTATGCTCTATGTAAACATTTTAATATCGGATCCTTAAAATCCAGAGACTATCCCAAAGGGGATTAAAACATAATCCTCTCTCTCTATAGCTGTAGTGGATTAATTTCGTATTCTCTCAGTGGCTGGCTTGCTCCCTGAAGGCTACAACAAAAAGACTCAGTGCTCCTTAAACATGCTATGGAATTGCAAGTTGTAATTGGAGATTTCCAAAGGACGAGTGTAAAAATGAAACACTGCTAATACCGATTTTTTTTTCCATTTTATGCTTTGAGAAGAAGTCTGCAAAGATTTTTTTTTAACTTAGTTTGAACACCCGCTTTCTTGAAATCCCATAATGTGACTGCTATTTCTTTTGCTTTCTGGAATTTTTTGTTTATTTTTTTCTTTGTTCTTTTTTTTTGTTTGTTTGTCTTCAGGGGATTTTTCCCCCCCTCCGAAACAAAAAACAGAAGAAAACCTTTTCTCATCTGAAAAGTCCGATGATGCTTATTCCCTGTTGCATTGTGATATCTCTGACATGTTTACCTTGCAACAAATCTAGGGTGTCATTTGAGTAGAATGCAGGGCAGATGCCAAGGTACCAGTCTGGGAGGGAGCTCAGAGCCTTTTCTCGGGAGGAGTAGACAGCCAGAAATCCACTATTTCCCCTGCCTTCAGTAACGGGCTAAGAAGTGACTGTTCCCTTTCCCTCCGCTTCACCCCGGCTTTTGCAGCTCTGCCCCCTGCTCCAGTCCACGAGGGCACATCACCCGCTAACCGGGCTGCACTATTGTCTCCGCCTGAACGGCAGATTATAGGGTTTGGCCTTTTGGCCATTAAATAGCGGTGGCTTTATTTTTATTTCAGCCACGCAACACCAGGGAAAAGAGGTAATTGGATTAAATTGATGTTCTTCCTTCTGGGATTCAGCAAAGCCCACAAACGCCTCCTTAAAGTGATAGAATATCGGGTCGTTTCCAGGACGCGCTTTTCTCCCCGCACAAAGGCTGGGAGCCCATCGCCCTGCGCCGGACCAAGTGTGCCCGAGAAGGGCCAGAGGAGGGGCAGGGCTCTCTGCTTGACAGGGCAAGTGCTTCTGCAGGGCAGGGAACCGCCGGCTGCCCAGACCCCCCTTCTGTAAACACAAAGAAAGGGGGCCTGGGGAATAGAAACCCAAATCCACTTGTAATCGTACAAGAGAATCGGGCGTAATTACTTGAGCAACCTAGATGAAGATTGATGAGGCTTTAAAGCGGCGTTTCGGATCGATCCCCCTGCCCTTTGGAGCCTGCAGCCGGGCTTCCCCGGCTCGGATCGGCTCCTTTCCCACCGCCAAGGGAGGGAGAGAAGATGGAGGCGAGACTAGGAGAGCAGCAAGGCAAGCCCAGCGCATGTGATTCCGATCAGCTGACTGGGGTCAAGAGGCTACCTCGGTTTATTAGGAGATGGAAAACAATAAAATGAAAGAAAATAGAGTTTGTATCAATATTATCCCGTCTGCCACGCTAGGCTGCTGAAAGCTGTCACTGAAACTGTGTTTTAGCTTCCCCCCTGTACACACAGCAATCCCTGCCTTCCTCTTTATTTATTTTGCAACGTAAATGACAAAATATTGTGCAATAAGGGCTCAAATTGGGTGTTACGGTAAAGTAAAGCATTAACATGACAGTTAGATGCGCCGATACAGGAGTAATTTGGGCTAAGTGAGTAATTTGAAGAGCTGCTTGCAAGAGCTGGTAGTGAAGTGTGCGTGCAGTGCTGGGGGAGGAGGAGAGGGCGCATCCGAGGCGTTGGCCCCGGTGCGAGCCGCAGCCCCGGGCTCGGCTCGGCCGCGCCAGCGCCCGCACGGCGCTGCTGGAGGGGCGAGCGGCCGGGCAAGGCAGCGGGAGGGAGTTCACGGCTCTCTGCCCTCTGAGCCGGGGTCCCCTTATTGCTAGGGAGATTTTTTAGCTCCCTTTAGGTTTTGCGTAAAACAACCAAACCCTGTTTAGTACCTCCTGATATGGTCAGTTTGTAAAAGGTGCATCAGTCAGGTGTTGTACCCAGCTTCTCAATATTGGAGTTTTATTATTTATGTGTAAGATATACGTCCATGTGGCCGTGTTTATGTATCTGTATACAAGTTATCCCACAGGCTTTCGTGGTTAAATCTAGAAGAATATTTTATATATAATATTTTCTTCCTAAGCACGGCCGCTATCAGCTTTAGCAGAAGATTGCATTGATATTGAAGATGAGATAGTGGAAGAGTGATCCTTTTGTATTTAGGGAGAAAGAAGGGTTGTTTTGATTTTTGTTTTCCTGAATTAAAATCTAACAGTTTATGTGGAGAAAGCTGCCTTTTACAATAGGTTTTCCCCATCCCATCTTTTCAATGCCCGTGAAAACGTCTCGTTAAGGAATATATTTGAGCGAGGTCTCGTTAGGGTAACTTTAAAAGGATAAGCTGCAGTGAGCTGAAACAAAAAATTATCTTGCCGTAAATGTATTTATCCATGCTAGCCTTTTTATGCGTGGGGTATTGAAATAGGTTTAAAAAAAACAAACAAACAAAAAAAAAAAAACCAAAAAACAAAAAAACCCCGATATTTGGCGTAACTTGTCCGAGTTGAGCTCTGGATCCAGATTTTAAAATAATGCCCCCAGGCCTCGCAGGGTCAGTGTGGCGGGCAGGGGCTGCGGGCTGCCCTGCCCTGCGCCCCCGGCCCGGCCCGGCCGCCGCGGGGTCCCTGGGCTGCCAGACCGGAGCGGTGCGGAACAAGCCGCCGCTATCGCTCATAAACAGTGATGGTGTTAACGAGGAGCAAAAGGGCATGAAAAGAGAGGGGACCTTCTTCTAAGAGGCAGCTGTTTTTCACCCTAACCCCTCTGAATTTTGCTGCCGTGATTTATCTCGCAACCCCGGAGCACACCAACTCGCTGGTGCCCCGGCCACGGAGTTCAAAGCGCTGGCCGCGGGCAGCAGGGGGATGAACACGGCGTTTACAAACTGGGTTTACGAGGGGCTCGCCGGCCTCTGGCTCGGCGGAGGGAAGGGCCACCGGGGATGGGCCGGCCGGGCTCCTCCAACCTGACGCCGTTGCCCTTGCCTTGCAGGCCCCGTGGTCCTCAGCACGCCGGCACAGCTCATCGCCCCCGTGGTGGTGGCCAAGGGGACGCTCTCCATCACCACCACAGAGATCTACTTCGAGGTGGATGAGGATGATTCGGCCTTCAAGAAGATCGACCCCAAGGTGAGTGCGGCGGGCGGGCGGGCCCCGTCCCGGTCCCCAGTCCCATGTCCCGGCACACGTGCGCCGGGGCCGCCCCCTCATTCCAAACTCCGCTCCTGGCTGCCGCCTTTCGCTGCATTAAAAAAAAAAAAATGAAAGAAAGAAAGAAAAAAAAAAAGCGCAACGTATTAATGATGTTAAATCCTCTATTACGGCAGCGTGCGCGTTTTCCAGCAGCCTTTCGCGCGGTGCCTTTGTATGAACGTGGTCAGATTTAGTAGTTAAGCCAATTGCTCTGAAATCCCTGGAGGGAGCAGCAGTCCTAGCCCGCAGCCTTCCCGAGACACAGCGGAGGGTTTTACGCCTTCCGAGGTTATCGAAGAATCCCGTTATTTCAAAAACGTTAGTTTCCACGTGAGAAAATACGGCGGATTTTGTAAACACTTTGTAACTGCTAAAATGGAAGTTAATGCTTGTTTTCTGTGGGGAAAAAGAAAATGGGGGAGGGGGGGAATAGACATGTACCGAGGACTTGGTTCCTGGGAAAGCTCTGGTTTTTTCTGAAGTCATTTACTACTACCAATTCCCCAGCGCCGCCCCCCTTCCCCCTCCCTTCCGTGAAAACCTCCAGCCCAGCCGCAACAGAGCAGGGGTGCGTGACTTGAGCAGAAACCTTTGCGTGGCTTTCTCCCCGCGGGAACGGCGCGGGGGATGCCACGCGGGGGAGGAGGGGACAGACGGAAGGGACGTGTCTAACAGGGCGCTCCTCTCGCCTGTATCTCTTTTCTTTTTATTCTTATCGCTCTTGCATTATTTCTTTGCTGTTGCTCTGGAAAATGTTGGGAGAGGGGAGATAGGGGAGGTGCTTTTACAAAGACCTTGGGGTTTGGATTTTTTTCATGCAAAAATATTATAGGTAATTTCCAAGAAAACTCCTCGTCTGAATACGTTTGCGAATAATTTGTCCAACTCGAAACTTTTTTCGCGGTGCTGGGGTAAAAAGTTTCTGTCAGAATCTCTGGGTATAACAGTTTCACTAAAGTGCTGGAAATAGTTGCTAGTGGCTGTCACACAGGAGATCGGCCTCTTTCAGCACTTGTTGACTGTCAGGACCCTAATCAAAATCCGCGTTGTGAATTTGCGTTTTGGTTTAAAAGCCATTTTAAAGAAATGCATCCCGAGAGGGACCAGGCAGTGCGGTACCAGCCGCGTGGGACGGGCGGCTTTGAATTGCGTGCAGTTTTGTAAGCACGCACATGTTATTCCCTCTGAATGCCCTGGGAGCTAAAGGGCTTGATTTCTGGGAGTGCAACTGGCAATCCTATCACATTCGTAACGGATTTGTAGGTCAGAAGTAATATTGTTGTTCACTTTATTGGTGCTGGCTCTCACCTATAAATTTTATTTTCTGCTTTAATAGTACCTGCACCAAATTGATAGTTTCATCAGGATCACTGCTTACTCAAAACACTGCTTCACAGATAGGTTGTGTTTCCTCAGCTTTGTTCAAAAGCCAGCAGAAACACATCAGCACCATATAATAAACCCTTCAAACGTCTTTCCTGACTGCTGGAAGTGTGTAACTATATTAGTAAGTACGCTGGTGTCTAACAGTTACTGATGGTGATCTGCAGCTAAATTCCAGTATGTTTGTACAGCCAGTATTTCCCTATTCTACAAAACTATTCAAAATGGAAAGTCAGGAGTCTGCCCTTAAGTTTTCTGTTTTACAGGATTTTAGCAACTATCCACAGAAAGGCAAAATTCACAAAACATAGCTGGCTCTGGTTTTTCAAGTGGAAAACTTGATCCGATATTGAAACACTTACCCATATGCATTTTACTTCATTTATTAGCTTGTAATTAAATAAATCAGCAACAGAAATTAAAATCTAAATCACAAAAAGTAATTATCCAGTGTATTTCAAGTGCATTTTCAAATATATAATTCCAATATTCAAGCGTTATTATATAAGCAGAATCCAAATTTCTTTTGAATATATTTAAATAACATTTCAAGTATATTTATGGAATGTTAGAAATAGAACAAGCAATATATATGAAACGAAAAATGTAAACTTGTTAAGTTCAGACACTTCAAAAGACAATTAACAAAAGTACCGTGATAAAATCTACCTTTTTAAATGGTATCTTCTTTTTAGCAGAAAATGTCCTTGAAGTATCCAAAATGGCAATTTAACTTCTGTTCACCAAATCACAAAACACCAACATCCACAATTTCAAAGACAATGTGAGATCACAATATTTGATACAAATTAAAAGGTACATTAGGGTTTGTTCAGGTGGCATATCCAAATAGCTTTTACTCACAGAAGGTTTACATAAAAATACCGGGTTTTGTTATAATCCGTTGGTACCGTTTTTTAGGCAGAATGGTCACAATCAAATTACGGCAAATTTTCCTTTCCAGGTAGCACATTTTTCCTATTTTTCTTTTTCTTTTTTTTTTCTTTCCTTCTTTTTTTTTTTTTTCTTTTTTTTTTTTCTTTTTGTTTTTCCCTCACGGAGAACTGCAAAACTGTGATGAAGAGGAATGATGCTTGCTGTTCTCATTTGCTTTTCTTTGTGAAGAGCCTAAGCTATATTCCTTTTTAAAACAGAGTATTATTTGCATTGTCAAGTGGAAATACATGACTTTTCAAACAGGCATCTTAAACTTCATCGGGAAATTAGCGGATTTATCGGTCAGGCCGGTTTTATAGTTACCCTCTAAAGTTTCTCCAAACTTTTCGGGTTGGTAAGTATTTCCCTAGCCAGTCGCCACGTTTGTTTGGCCGCGTTTTCCAGGGCCGAGTGAGGTTTGCCCTGAAAGAGGTCTAAGTTGGGCAAGAAGTAGTGCGGGCACCTCCTGCACTGGAGGCACGAGATGAGCTGCAGTAAAATCCCGTTGAGCCGGTCCCCCAGGCACGACTCGTCCCAGTCCGATTCGCGGGGATGCTTTTCGCATTCGTAGGAAACCAGAGTCTTCATGTGATAATTATTCAGGGGCTGGCCCGGCAGCTCCAGGTGACGGTCCCGTAAGGTTTTGAGGATGGAGAGGCATTTCTTCCTGCAGCCGCCCATCTGCAGTCTGTTCTCAGCTTCCGCGAACTGCAGCACCCAAGCATCGCTCTCGGCCGAGCTCTGCTTGCCGGCCAGAGAGTGGCACTCCTTGGACAAGAGGTTGAAGCCTTCCGCCTTGACCTCCGCCACCCGGTTGGGTCCCGGCCAGGGGATGTGGGGAAGCGGCCAGTGTGCAGCACTCCGCGGCCAGATCCCCGTGCACTTGAACGCTGGAGTGATCTGCACCACGTACCGATCCCTGATCCTCAGCTTCACTTCGCTGGTGTCCGCCACCATCTTTACCACGTCCCTGTAACTGCACTTATCCACGGCTTGAGCCACCAGAGTCTGGAATCTGGACCGGATTTTGCGAGCGGAGAGGTAGCCAGACGCCGTGATGAACTCCACCCAGAGGGACATGCTCCTCTTGCGCCCGTCGCTTAACTTTAACACAGCGCAGCCCGGCAAGGAGCCGTCGTCCACGAAGTTGAAAACCCCCATTTGGTTCAGATACAGCACGACTTCAAACTCCGTGGGGGAGATGACTTCCAGCCCCTCGTAGCGATTGTCCATCTCGTTCAAGGAACTGATGAAGCGAGGCTCCTGCACCTCCACCTCCTTCAGCACGTCCGACACCACTTTGCAGACTTCTCGGATCGTTTTGGCGATTGCAGCTTTCCTGGCTTGGCATTTCTCATTGTAGTATTTATTCAAATGATACACCAGCTTGGCCTGGGCCGCGATCATGTTGGGGCAGAGATCCGGGTTGTATACCGGAGTCTCGCAATAGGCTGTGGGATCCAATGCGGCTGCTAAGGCTGGAGCCAACTTCAGAGGAGAAACGGGCTGCCGCACTCTGAAATGTAACAAATGTTTTTCAAAATGCGCCGGGGCTGCTGCTCCTCAGATGCTCTCTTCCTGCTTTTTTAGATCAGCCGTCTTGAAGTGTGTGTGGCGGTGGGGGGGGNGACTGGAGGGGGCGATATTTTTCCTTCCCCTTTTTTTAAAGGGTCCGTGAGTGAGAGGGAAGCATGGAGAGCAGCACCTTTCCCAGCAGCAAGAAAAAACAAAAGTTGCACTGAGACACAGCGAGGGTTCCAGTAGTCAAAATAATAAAACCTCTTCGTATTTATTTATGTTTTCCCGTAGTAATCACCGTGTGTATGCAGGGCGGTTAATCAGATGGTGGAAAAAAGTGCCGTGTGTGTATGTCAGAAGAAGCTGGCTGTTGGTTTGTATAAGAGCCCAGATGCACTCGTGTGGAAATTATAAAGGCAGGGCCAGGCAGGCGAGCGGCCAATCGCCACTGGGCTCGTCACTGCAGCCTCTTTCAGCTCAAACCCGGCTAATTAATCCCTCTCTAGGAGATAGATATGTATACACAGCCACACGCACACACACACGCACACGCAGGCACATACAGAAAGGTAGAAGGTGACTGGCTAAAAAGCCGCCCCGTTCCTCTGTACAATCGGAAATCAAGAGAAATCGCTCTCCTTTGGGTGTAACTTGAAGGGTATTGACGTTTCGAGAGGACTTGGCAAAACTGTGCCGCTCCGTACTGAATCCCTGCGTGCCTCCTCATGGCCGGGACGTGGATGCAGGTGTATTAATGGGCATCCATCAACTAGGGAGCTACAGACCGGGCTCGCTCCGGCAGGAGCACAGGCGTAAATTCATTAACCCCCACTCGGCGTCGCATCACGCTGTCTGTCCTTTTCCTCCTGATAGTTGTCTGTAACTGCAAGACAGAAGTAGGTTTGGATTTTTTTTTTTTTTTCTCACGTGAACCGGCCAGTGAACAAGGCAGCGGATTCACGGCAAATTTAGTGTTCTTTGGAATAAAATATTGCTCAGAAGCCCACGATTTGTATTGTTTTAAAGGATCATCTGACAGGCTCTAATCGATTTTGAGGTTTAATGCATTTCGGCATTGTCTCTACCTTGCTTTTTTTATTTGTACCTTATGAAGGGAGAATCAATCGCTAAACATATCTGTCAGGTCTTTTTCACGTTCCTTCCAAAAATCAAGTAGCAGATACAGACGGTAAATCTCCTTTGCCAATTCTTAGCGTCGTTTTTATATTCTGTATTGCACTCCGATATGTTGTGAAGAGTGGATGTTCTGCTGCTTTTCGAGACGCACTATAAGTACCTATTAATTTCAAACCTGGAGGATTTATCGTACAGCGAGCTGTGCTAGCAAACTGCGCTTAGTAAATGTGCACACGGGAGGCACGCTAGCGACTGCAAACATGCTGGCTTGCTTGTCTGACAGTTTGGGGTTTCGCCTGTGTGATGTGTAATTAGCAAATTTCGCCTTCGGTACTTTAAGTGTTGGTAATCGAGACCTTTATTTGCGAATAAGCTGGAGCGGTAAGCTCTTCTGCTTCATTTACTGAGCATTTACTGAGCTTCACTTCAAGAGAACCCTAGATTTTACACACACACACACACACACACACACACA
>PYHW01010828.1:166894-177495 GCA_013186435.1 Turdus rufiventris | reverse complement strand
ACCAAAGCTTTTTGATCGCTTGGAATCTTTAGACTACGATTATCTTTTCCTAAAGTAACTGTCACGGGCATATCAGTCACTGAGGAGAAGTCATACCACAAAGAACATTTCACGACGTTTATTCAGCGTACGAATGCGACCAACTTTATTGCACATAGCGGAGAATTTGTGACTGCGCGCTCGGCTCCCTCGCTCTAGCGGTTATATGGGTGTTCCCGTGCCGCTCCCGAGGAGGAAGCCGACCGGAATTCTTTCCCGCTCATGAGCTGAGCAGGACTGAGGCTGTCGCTGAAAAACTGCAGGTGACAGGTCGTCCCGAAGCAGCTTACCTCCTCTCGGCCGCAGCCCTTGGCCGCCGGGAGAAGGGCGACCACTTTCTGGCTCTTTAGGGCGGAGAGGAGGCAGTTTCCTCCCGGGTTTCCTCCCTCCTCCGCTTAGTTTCCCGGCAGGGCGGGACACGCGTGCCTCCCCCCGGCCGCGGCGGGTCCGGCGGGGCAGCGGCACAGCGCCCGGTCCCGCTCCTGCCGAGCCGCCGCCGCCGTCCCTGCTCCGGGCCCGGGGCTGCCGCCTCCCGCCCTCCTTCCCTCCCTCTCTCCTCCCCGCGGGGCGGTGGTGTGCGCGGCCGCAGGCTCCGGCTGCCCCAGCCCTCCCGGAGCAGGCGCTTCCAGGAGCTGGGGCTGGCTCCGAGGGCACAGGCGAGCGCCTCCCCGCCGCTCCTACCGCCGGCTGCCCCCGGCTGCACGGGCAACGTGCTCGGCGGGGTGGCTGAAGGTCGCCCCTGTTCCCTTTTCGCTCTTCTCTTTTCCCTCTTCACCCCTCCGCGGGGCCCGGCGCACGCAGAGCCGGCTCGGCGGCTCCGCCAGCGGCCCCGGCGGCGGGCGGGGAGGGGGAGGCACCTCTCCGGCCCGGCACATCCCGCCCCTGCCCCTGGATGGGGCCGGCGCGACCCCGCCCGCCCCTCGGGGCCCGGGGCGATGCCGGTCCCGCCGTGCCCTCAGAGCAGGGCACGGCTGGGCTGAGCACAGGAAGGAAAAGCGGTCAAGTTGGGACCAACTCCGGCGGGGTCCGACTGGTGCGATAAAGGCTCGCGGTAGCCCCGGTCCGGCCCCGGTTCCGCGCCGGCCGCTGGTCCCGGAGCCGTCCGGTCCGACACTGCCGCTTCTTTAGGATGGAAATGTCAAAGATCCCCTTTCTGGCAGGGTCACAGACCAGCGCCGGGTAAAACCGAAAGTTACAACAAAAGGTTGTCCCTTCCTCCCTTTCCGCCGAGGGAACAGCCCTTTCCTGCGGTGGGGGCACCCCTCAACTTCCCAGAGATGCAGGAGCCTCAGAGCTGCACGTTAGCGATGGGGATGTTCCGGGCCAGGTTTTGCTTTTTTTTGCCCCCTGGGTTTTGGCTTGGCAATTCCAGTTGCTAAAGGCAAAAGTGGAAAGGTCGTACCTTTACGCTGTCAGAAGTCGTGACATTCATAACGTGGCAAAATTAATTTAAACAAAAATTACGTCTTAGACACTAAATCAGAGTTTTCAATGTGTAGTGCTAAGATTAGGCTATGGTATCAAGTAATGCAGGTTATACGTATCTATCGTATCTCGGTGGTTATGAGAAATATAAGATTTAGGCTTGGCTGGGTGATGTTTAACACAGAAGGTCGCTATTAACTCCACTCCATCATTTTGTTTCACGCACCAAACATTTAATAGTTAAAAAATTTGTATATTTAGGCATTACGGACACCAGTGAAATGTGACTGTTGAAGTGACTTAATTGTTCAACGTGGCAAGGAGTCAGTTTGGTTTAGACATCAAAAATTAGTATCTATATGACTATATATGATATAAAAATGTAGGTATTTTTCTAAGCTTTTGGCCATTTACTGCAGTTAATTTTTCTCTGTAGTTATTAATGCATCCTTGGTAAACTACAAAAGGAATACCTTTTCAGCAAAGAATTTTATTTGCTGGGTTTATTGAGTATTAAGTTGTTTTGGAAAATCATGATTAAAGTCACCTCATTAAAATGATGATTGATCATTTGTCATGATAATGGTACCATATGATATTGGTGACTTTTACCAAATTGCTGTTTTCCAGATATTTCCCCTAATTAGGGGGTACTATAACAGTATTTGTTGAGCTCTGCTTGTTATTTCAAATGTTTCAATATACATTGCCTCGTCATGTAGTGCTCATGTTAGCCAAAAAGACAAATGGTGTTGAAAATCTTTGTATTCTCCCACATCCCCAAATTGCAATTTGAGGGAAAAAAAAAAAAGTCGCCATACATATAAATTTATCCAATAATTTCTTTTTCATATGGTGAAAAGTGTGAGTTAAAATGCACATGCAGATGTATATCTACACAAAGGGCTTGCATAGATATCACTTTATATTTCTTATTATATAGTGATAGTTCTTCCACACACAACTGCTCATGAATTTTAAAGTTTTATTTTTTAATATCTGCCAATTGCACTAGGAAGGTAGGAAGAAAAAAAAATGAAGCTGAGTTGATTAAATTATTTATCCCTACTGCTGAAGTGAGTTTGAAGGCTCATTGAATGTATCTGATTTCTTGGCTCCTCTTTCTCCCCTTCCCCCCTCAATTCTTCCTGGTTATTTCATCCATATCATCCTGCCAGCAACAATAAATTCACTTTTTTTTTTTTTTCAAGGAAGAAAACTAAAGACTGCTATTTGTGCTGGGTTTGCTATATGTGTCACATTTTATAAAATAGTCAGCATCCTTTTTTTGTGATAGAAGTTGACGGTACCTTCAATTTTCTGTATGCTTATTTTATAGTTTACTTTTTGACTCCACCTTCAAATTTAGGAACAAATGAAAAGTTTAAATGTAAGTTCCTATAATGTTTGCAAAATTGCCATTTTAATAAATTTATACAATTCATTGCTAAGACTTGTGGGTCTGATTTGATACACAAGCATTTTTTTGGTACACAGGCATTTTTCCTATGTTGTGAACCATTTTCTGCAATTTTAAATTTTTTTTCCCAGAAATTATATCATAGTTCCTTTTACAGTACACAATTAGCATTCATTAGTGTTAAACTTAACGTGTATGTATTTGTTTTTTATTAAAAATTAAAGAAAAACGTGAGGATAGTTTGCATTATTATTGGACTTGGTCATCCTAGGTCTTATGGATGAGCTGTTAATGCTTTAAATTCCTCTAATCTGCAATCTGTTAAGGGAAAAAACAGTAATTGATTTGTTTTCTCTAAAATGCTATGTCTCAAAAGTAAACATGGAGCTTGCACAATTGTGATTTTGGCTAGAACTGCAGAAACATGTAGGCAGGAAAAAAATGCATTGAATTACTCATTTGGTTCACTTATCCATCAACTTCTCCAAATCCAGACATTCCTTATAGTACAGCATTTTATTTAAGCAGTCCAGCATTGGGTTTTGTTTTTGTTTTTTTTAAAAAGATCTCTAGCTTGGATATTGTTCTTTTTTTTTTTTTTCTTTTCTCAACTGCTAGAGGAGCACAGAATCAGTGGGGATTAGCGCCTTTTAATCTACTACATCTGTAGTGGGTCATCCAACACTGCAGAACTCTCATTACTCTCTATTGCTGTATATGATTAAGGGACTGAAAATATTGAACATTGCCCTTGAAAATAAAGCTGTATACATTGGATGAGCAGCTTCTGGAGACTTCATGTCTAAACTAATCTTTCCCCTCGGTAACTTTAGCCCTGGAATACGAGAGAGGACTAGAGTGTTAGAAAATGTACGTTGAAATTTAAGTATGGGAGCATTTGAAATGCATCCTTATATAGATCATGGCATCACACAATATGCTGTGTGTTAGGAGTAACTTAGCATTTTATTAGTCCAGTCAAAATGGGAGGGTGGTATGTCTTGAACCTACTTATTTTTGTGGCTGGTGCTTTTCTGTAAGCTGGTTTCATACTGACTAGCAAACTACAACATCTCATCGGTAGCTGCTGAAGGTACTGAAATTAGCAGAAGATATTGCTTAACACCTTTGAACACTGGCCAGTAGGAAGTTGTAAGTAAGCACCATTTTTTTCTCTACATTTGGTCATATTATGTGTTTATTGCTAATTTTCATGCTACCAATACTTTAGGCGTTTTATGTCACTCCAGCTCAAAATGAAACTTTGCCTTGTCTCTTTACAATTACATGAGTATGGTAAATTACCTGTGTAATTCATTTCATCTTGATTTAGCTGTGAGAGGACATACCTAACATATTTCAATGCAGACTTCTAGTTTTAGTGTAGTGTGTAGCTGTCCAATATTTTCTTTCCAAATAACGGTGAAGGGAGGAGTTGAGTGAATTGGTCGTAAGTGATTAATACGTTTCGTTGAACCTTATGAAGGCCCTGATCCTGCAAATAACTGCCTGTGGACTTCCCTGTGAGCCTAAAAGCACCCGTGACATCATGGGCAGGATTAGGGTCAAAACACTTGGAGGATGAGATACAGTGGGCCTCTAAAATATTTAATGTATCAGATGCGTGCATTGGTGAGGAAATATATTTTTGGCTACACTTCTGTCAAGCAGCACTTCCCTATAATTTCATTGTGCTTTAGCCATACTGTTAAAATAGCTTCTTGAGAAAGGACATCGCTGTTTTGTCCATATTTTAACAACATGGTCTCACAAAAATGCTCCCCCAATACACTCTAAAACACTTTCGAGGAGAGTGACGTTATTCAGAGAAACAAATGAAAGATTATGCTTTCAGAATCTCTATTAAAAGGATATTTTTTCATCTACTTTCACATATTCAGGACTATTTCTAAATTCCTTAAAGCTGCAGAATCTTTTAGCAGTCTTAAATAGAAACAACTTACTCACTAAGAATACTTATTGTTCCTAAAAACATCCTAACTATAGCTGTATATAAACATGTCAACCAACTTATTATTGAAGGAAGAAGACGTGAGATCTTCTCAGGAAAAACATGATACTTAGATCTTCTGGCCTTTAAAATATTTTACCACCACCACTCTGAACTTTTATTTTTTTACTGGTGGAACACTGTCATTATGGAGCACAATATTTTATTTAGGGGAATTTGAGACTCTTCTTAAGAGCAGCAAATCAGTCCAGTTGCCCCTTACTTGAATTCAAAATTTAACCTACATCACCTACTGTCCTTTCTACTTTTCCCTGACAGTTTTTAGGCCAGCTCTAGGACAGAATATAAAGAAGTGGATCCTTTGTGGTAGAGTGCTGGTGTCCCTGAAATGAGAAACTCTATAGAAATAGCATGTAGTCTTGTAATTTCATAAATGTCCAGTCAAATTGTTAAAAGGGAAATATTAGCTTGTGGAAATACCTGTTTATCTGAAAGGAATATTACTCTCAATTTTTCTTGATAGTTGAAATAGATTTTGCCCTTTAGACAGTTACCATTTGTAATACATTAGTGCCATTGAAAAGAAGATAAAAATTTACAATGTATCTGTTAGGGTAGTGACAATATTGTCTCTTAAGACTCCTTAGCTTTAGATGAGGCAAAGGAGATATCTTTATGACTTCACATTTATGAATCTAATTTATTCACTGTTTTAGTTGATAAAAAAAATTGTTTGGTATAACTAGAGGTAACTTTCAGGGGAAGAATTGTGGGGCTTTGCTATTTTTTTAAGGTCAATATTAATTTTAATGAAGTTATGCAGTGTGTACAGTCCTACTAAGAGAGAAGTTACTGTGATCAACATGTTTCTCTCTGATTTTCAGTAAATATTTTACCATTTGTATTTCTTGTTTTCTTCTGCAAATTATTTCCAGGAATAAACTGGTTTCAATTTTCACTTCATTTTTTAAAAATAACCTTATCAAAAGGAACTATTAATTAGTGCAGAATTCTAACTAGTTCTCTGAAGCACAGACGAGTATATGGCATATGCTAGGCTGTGCCATAATGCTTGCCATTTTCACCTACACTTCAAGACATTGCTTCTTCAAATAGGTAAAAAATGACAGCGTGTATGTTGGACAACAATTTTCTCATTATATTCTGTGAGTACATTCATTATGTATTATTAGTCCTTTATTGTGAAGATGAAATAATATAACCATTTATCTTGGAAAGCCCATTATTTATAATCTGTATGTTAGAAAACTGCATGGATCTACATGGATGTTTTCTTCCATATGTATATTCAGATTTTTGACATAGGGGATGAGAAGAAACTTTTTAGGCTAAATCTATGGCTAACCTAATCCACCCTTTGTAGGCAAACTGTATCTCACCATGGTATAAAAAAGTCCTCTCTATCCCCACCCCCCAAAATTCAGTTCTTCATTTGTTTTGTTCACCACGCTGCATTAACACAGTTTTCCCTTGTGTGCATCTGCCAGTGTACAATTTAGCCACGGGCATCTGTAGACCTTGTGGTGATCAGTATTGCAGGCAAAAGCCATATGTGTTTAAATAAAAAAAAATCTCTTTATTTCATTTGCTGTTTTAACTGGATGGATAACTTCTGTGCCTCAAGACAGAGGAAGAGAAAATACAGAAATAATTAATTGCCTCTATTCTTGAGGCAGTTTCATTTTCCCTCTCCAATATGGAATGCTTGTCAGCTTCTCTGATAAATGACTGCATGTATTTGCATAGATTTTACATTAACACAAAAATTAGTTTTATTTGTGAAAAACTATTTTGCATAATAATGCAAAATCTAGCATTATGGATTATGTTTCCAAACTTGAAAGACTGTGGAGAAATGAGGCTTTTTTCATGTTTGCTTTTTAAATTTTATTTGTTTTTTGTTAGTTGGTTGTTTTGCTGGGTTTTTTTGTTTGTTTTGTTTCATGTCAAGGTATATTAATTTTTGGTTTTGTGTTTTGTTTTTGTAGAAACAACCAGGTCAGGATCTCTTAATGTTTGTTAACCATTAATTCAGTCTTTCAGAGATTGAATTATTGATGGTGGTATGTAAAAAACTTTTTCATAGACTTCTAACTCATTCCTTTTATTAAATAAACATTTAAATATGAATAAAGTTGCAAAATTTAATGGAACTGTTTTGATAAAAAGTTGCATCAAATTTAGCTGTTAAACACACTATGAGAATATGCTTTAAGTTTCTAAAGCTGCTATTGAAATAGTGCACCAATAGGTATTCTTTCAGAGCATTAATGTACTGCATTAGCTGGTATGCCAGTGTAGAACTGTTTTTTCCCCTATATCTAATAACCTGTCTGTTTTAAGCAATTAGGTGCTCCTAGCTTAGAGTGACAGTACTATACTTCTAGTTAAAAACTGTGGTTTATTTGCTATTTGTCATGTCTGTAAATAAAATCTACAAATCAATCAGTCTGAAATATCTCTGAAGGAAAATATACTGTCCTAATTTTAGGCCAATTGTAGTTATTTTCAAGTCACATGAACTGGATATTTGCTCATAGAATAAACCTGGTGTCTTGTTGTCTAAAGGCAGCTGCTAATTGTGTATCAGCCAGTTCTCTGTGCTGAAAAAAATAGGGATGCATTCACTGCTGTTATTTCATGCTCTATAACAAGAAGAAAATATTGCTTCTTATGAAAACACGCTATACTTGATGGCAACTTAAGGCAAAAGAGTGCCTTTGCCACTTCTTAAATCTGGGACACCCTAGGTGCCAGCTGTCACTGCTCAGCTAATGATGACAAATGCCCCTCTCTATGCAGATTGCAGAGCTTGCAGGCTGCTATGAAAGGCAGTCAGATTACCTTTCTTCAGATAGTAACTTAACCTTTTAAACTCAAGTGTCAGAATGAAATTATTAGCTGGGATAGTTTCAATATCTGCTTCTTTAAAAAGGAGAAAATGAAAAGAAGGCAGCGACTTCAAATAATACCATAGCACTCGTATTCACAAATCGTTTTTGCTTCTCTGATCTTTTAAAAATAGGAAATTGCTGCCACTGTGCCTCTGAGCACTCCGTGGAGTTTGCTGGCGTTGAATGCATGAATGCTGAAGCTGACCTCTCAGTTCCACTACACAGAAATGGGGCCAAGTGGGACAAATTCTGTCCTTGCTTACATCCACAGTGTTACTGATGCACAGATCACAGGTTAATGGATGCTATTTGTAGTAGACCTTAATTGATCTTAGGTATTGTGGATATACTCAGCTCTCTCTGTGGCAGTTCATGTTACCACTCTGAGTCTATGAACTCTGGCTAGATTCCACTCTGTCAAAATAACTGGGTATCTATTTTTGTGGGTAAGAGTGGTTTCACAGAGCTCAGTGTCACGTGGTTAATATTGCTAATTTAAATATATTCTACAGTCAGAGGTTTGGACTTGCTTCCTAGGTTGTCTAGAAAGTAGGTAACGGATGTGGAGATGCTACATAGTTCTTTAACAGCACCTCAGAAACGTAACACAGTACTAGCACTGAATATGCCACCTGAAAGTGTAGGGTACTCTTTGAATGTGTGGAAAATCTGTCTCTTTCTGGGAGTCTATTTCCATGTGTTTATACACTCGAATACAAAAGTAAATAGGCATAGGCACATTCATGTCAGTATGTGTACACATGCATTATCCCACACATGTAGCATCCAAACAATATATATTTCCATGTTTATATTGAAATGGTGACATATATGAGCATGTTTAACCAGAACATTATCTTTACCATTGAATCAGTCTGTGCAGTGAATTGCTTATGAGTATCATTGAGTTTCCCTTTGAGCTAGAGCTTTTTTTTTTTTTTTTTTTACAGTAAACAAGTACTTATACCAGTATTTTTCAAGAACACATCTCCACAGCAGTGGGCAATAATAGAAAAGTACGGAAAAGATGGGGAAAGACTTTTAATGAGATGACCAGGAACATTATTCTATATGGATGGAAAGAAGTAAATAGTGAGAATAGGAGGAGTGTTCCTGACAAAAAATTATGATTTGCAGAAAGTACGTGAGGAGGAAAAATATGTACAAGTTTACGGAGAAAGTTGAGATCAATGTTGCAACAATTTCAATATGGTTGACTCTGTAGTAGTCATTAAAGGAAATGAAATCTGATTCATAAACATAATATTAATATTATTTTCTCAAAAAAAATAATAGGTCTGAAGAGTTTCAGTCAGCACTAACCTCTTTTGGTATATAATGTGCGAAAGGGAGATAGTGGCTAATATTATATTAGAAATGTTTTGTGTTGAAGTTTGGGGACCAGTGTTTATTTTTGCCTAAGCATGTTAAATTTAACATCCTGTCTTGTTTTGTTGCACTGTGTTTCTTTTCTGTAAGTCACTATGTTCAAAGTATTTAAAATTATACATTTTATTATTTTTAGCAAGTGTAGCACAATCTGGGAAATGAAAAAGACAAAGATCTAGTGTTTCATACTCAGCTTTCTCAGCTTGTTGGTTGAATAGGCATCAAATGAAGTCCAATGCCTATACAAAAGAAATGTTCCTTGTTTGGATTTGCCCCATCTGTGTCATCTGGTGGCTTATGCAATAGGAGGTGTTATCACATGAATCCAAATGCACAAGCCAGTTGTTTTATGGACTCTTTCTGTGCTTGGAGGAGTTTATAAGTTGCCCACTCTATTGTGTGTCACTCCCAGATGACACGTGTGCATTCTGCTGAGCATATTTTGGGGGTAATTATAACTAATGAAGCCTGGTACACAGCTTGTTCACAGAGTGATTTATTCTGCTCCTGTCTGATTCCTGAGAGTTCTGTAAAATGGTTATATTGTGCCCTCCACTTTGGACATGTATGGGAGCATGTGGCATTGAGTCCATCAGAGAAAATTTGCTATTCAGTGTACCACAGACTAATTACAAAGATATTGGCTGGCTACATCTGTTTAAAACTATAGAGTCAGATTGAAATTATAAACGGGATCTGTAACTTTAGGGATATTGACGTTTTATGGCTCTTGTTTAGTCATTTACTCTTTCCAGACTTGCAGTAACCCACTTAGTTGTACTGCTATTAAATGACTCAGAGTTTCTCTGAACCCCATAAGTTAAGGTTAGGTTCCCTTTATACCTTTTAGCAAAGCAGATTTTATTATGCGATCTGAGTTTTGATAGGTGGTGATATTTTGTGGAAAGATGAATTTGAAAGTTGGAAGAAAATACTTTGTAACTTTGCAGGTTTCATAAAGCAACAAGAACAAAAATTCATTACTGAAGCCTGGGTGTCAACCTTTATTTAACCTTAGATCTATCAGTCTCACCCTAATTTATCTTGACTTACCAGTGTCTCAGGCAAGTAAATCCACTGATATTAGTGGTATCCATCTACTGTACAAGAAGTATTCATACATTTTTTAGCCAGGACAGTTCTAAAGACTTTTTTCCAAGATGCTAACATACCTCTGAAATCACAGCGTAATGGTGTGCACAGAAGTTTCAGGGTTTGTTGCTTCATCTACCAGATTCCCAGCTACCCAAGGAGGCTGGATGTTTTTATAAGTATCTTGGCATCAGTATTCAATGATAACAGTCTTCAATTATATCTGTCTTCAGTTATATCAGTTTCTTCCATCTTCACCCCTAACTTTGTATCCAGATTTGTAAGATTGTTGCTTTTTTCTTCAGTACTTAAAAAAAGTTTCTTTTTCTTTCTTTCTTTCTTTCTTTCT
>PYHW01010828.1:104190-166466 GCA_013186435.1 Turdus rufiventris | reverse complement strand
CTTTCCTTTCCTTTCCTTTCCTTTCCTTTCCTTTCCTTTCCTTTCCTTTCCTTTCCTTTCCTTTCCTTTCCTTTCCTTTCCTTTCTTCCTTTCTTCCTTTCTTTATTAGAAAAAGGGAGATGTTAAAAGTTACAATACTGCTTGTAGGAATGGTAGAAGGGATAAATACTTTTTTTGGTATACATTTAATAAAAAGCATTTTGTGAGGTGGGAAAACAGCTGACTAGAAAACACAATTCACATCCTTCTACTGGCTGCATAAGTAGAAAGAATAGTGTTACAGAGAATGAATTATTGTTTTAATCTGTTTTTGTGAAAACAATCTGGGGTGTCTCAAGACATCATTAGCAGCATTGGGGGTGAGAAGTTCTTCTCTAGTTCTGAGAAGCAAATTAGTGTAAAATAACATTCTTTAGTATCATGTTAGGCAAGAAGATGTGGTCACTGACAGATCTGAAGTTTACTTGTGCCCTAACCTGTCCCTATAGTGAAGTTTATAGTATTGATAGCAGTTTTCAAAATCAATAGGATTTTGAATCACTGGGAAAGAAAAAAAATGGAATTTCCACCTAATTTTAATCTGGATAACCATGAAGACAGAAGTGTCGGAAGCTCTGATGATGATTTCATTTTTTTTTCCTAAATTTGTGTGGGTTGCAGTGTTATGTACCTGAGATAATAACCATCAGAAGGTAAAAGTGCTGTTTGTAGTTGATGAGTGTGACTGTACCTGTATATAATACGTGTGTGGAACCTGGCTGGTTTGCTGAGAACAATTGTGTCATAAAGTAGCAGTTACACTCCACTTGTTTTGAATCAGCAGAATTTGGTTTTGGTCTTTATGCTTTGTTCTAAACTTCCTCCATGTACAAAAGTTCTGGAAGAATTTTTACATGATGATTTATAGTGTTATAAAATCTGACCTGGGTTTGGCTTCTCTGATGATACAATTGTGATAGGTTTTGACTTTTGGGATGAAGCACATAATATCTGATTACCATGCCAGATATTACAAGTAGCCAACTGAATTGTCATCACATGATTATAATTTAAATCCTTAGATAAGATACATGTCACAGATGAAAACAAGGATTTTGCATGTTTTGTAAGGCTTTTAAAGGGTTTTTTTGTGTATTCTTTGTTAAAGAATTGTGACAAAATACAGTGACTGGTGTATTAGAAAAAACATGCCTAAAAATGAGCGGTTGTTTTCCTTGGAGAGAGAGTGTCACAAATGTAAAGACTAGTTAATTGGAATTATAGGTTTGTGCTATTCAGATATTGCTATTTTCAGGCATGGTGTTGGCAGCTAAGTAATCTACTCATGTTTAGTCAGAGTACACCTGTTCTGTATAATTTTAAACATTTAATAAAATATTTAAGACTAATGGTTCAAATCAAGCACTGGCTAAAATGATGACACTAATTACATCAGGTGTAGGTGGGTCAGTGAAGCTTACATGTCAGTCATTCCTTTGCACCAATCAAATTTTCAATGGAGGAACTCATGTCATAATTGCCCTCTGGAAGAGTTTGGTTGAGAGCAGAGTGTGGCCTTCCAAAAACTGGGAATTGCAGCTGTAGTTTCATTCTATTTTGCTTTCTTCTGTAAGCAGCATTCATTTTATTTCCATTTTTTTTCTGCTAATTTACATGAATTTTGTGASAGAAATTACTACTTCAGTCACATTGATTGTAGATACTTTATGCTATGCTGCACTATGGCTAGTGATTATGATATGCTTATCAGGTATGGGTGGATGAAAACAGTTTTTCACAGGAGTATTTAGGAAATAGTATTAAAGTAGTACTCATTTGTACCTGCAGTGATAACTGGCAGAAATTGNGAAACAATATATCTGGGAAAAGGGGGACAAGACAGAATCCAGAAGTTTTGAGGGAACACAGGTAATGAATGTTAATCTCACCAGTGTTAACAGCAGACTGTTTTTTTCCTGGTAAGCCATTACCTTCCACTTTCCCTGGTAGTCTCCCAGATTTGTGGGGGGCCTGGCTGCCTAGTTGGACTGTCTGTTTTCTAAAAATTCTGAAAAACTGCTGAGAAAAGAATGTTTTCCATATTCCATATGTGCTGATCAGTCACACGGTGGACATGTTGGACTGCTTGTAAAGCAAATGCTGGCCTTTTTGAGTTTACTAAATGCATAAAGAATTTGAACTCCAACCTCCCACTGACCCTGTGATACTGTATGTGTTGTTCAGTCAAAATTACAGTGATTTCATTAAACCTTCAATTTTTATACCGCTCTAGTGAAGTTTCTGTGGAATAGAAGGAATAAATCACAAGAAGAAGACAATAAAAAAAAAGCTGTGCTTTGCTTAGGAAAAAAGTGACTGAATGAGCTGAAGATCAGGGTAAAGAGATCAAAGAGAATGAATTTAAAATTGAAGACATGAAAACTTTTCAGGCAAAATTAATTTTAAAAAGTTCAGTAAAATTTGTTTTATTGAAGGGACTGGACTGAAAAAACAATAGAAAATTCCAGAGGGAGGGAATGAAGACAGAGGACAAATTAGAAAGGAAGAAATAGTTCTTTGCTTAAAGAAGTTTGAAATAATGAAGAAACTTTGGGGCTTTCTTCACATAAAGATAAATACCTTGCTAACCAGAAATCCCAACTTTAAAGTATATCTACCAGTACGGCTAATCACAGTTGGCCCATGTGATAACTCTGAGGTGAATATGCTGTAAAATGTCAACATTCTCCAGAATTACTCTTGGCTGTGCTTGAACTGAGCCAGCCTCAATGTAGTTGCTGCTTTTGTGAGCAGAAGTCATTGCTTTGTGAAAGCAAATAAGGTAGTTTTCCAAGAGCTGCTCTCTGGAGCCCCAGACAGTGACAGCAGTCTCTTCATCATCCTTCACTGACCTAAAGGTTAACCTGTCCAGAGGCTTGTGAAATCCATACAGTAAAGAAAAACTTTTGTGTGTGTGGGGCGGGGGCGGGGGGGGAAACAATATATCTGGGAAAAGGGGGACAAGACAGAATCCAGAAGTTTTGAGGGAACACAGGTAATGAAGTTCATGGCAAACCTTTAGAAGTGTAGGTAATTATATTGACACCTTGGCTAGTATTTCTTTACCTTCTAAATCCATGAGAAGGACTGAACAAGACATTCTATATGTACAAACTGCTGAACTTGCTTTTTTTGCATGGTGCTGTATCTTCTTAAATAAATTTTACTAAACATGAAAGTTGTGAGGGCTGCATTCACAGGCCTGTGTTATTTGTTACTAGTCTTGTTTAATATTTATAGAGTGCAACATTTCTATGTTGCCTTGGAGAAATAAAAATTATGTTATTCTCGCCTTATTTTACTGTCTAATTTTGGGAAATGCAAGAAATTGTGAAAGTAAGTAGAAAGGAGACAATGGGAAAGGTAAAAAGATCCTAATAAATCAAAATGGCTACTTAATCAAGTAGGAGGTTGGTAGATCTGCTTTTTTTATAGTCAGTATAAAATGGCATTTCTAAACAGACAGTGATGTAGTGAAGAAGTTCTGTTTAGGGGTTAGGACTGGGAGAAGCATCAGTTGAAAGACAAAGGCATAAAGTGTGAGAATTAGATTTACATTTGATGGTTTTTTTCTGAGGCTGCTGAGAATTCAATCAGAGATGTTTGAACAAGATGCAGTGGCTAGTACAGGAAGGAATATTTCACTTTCCCTGTTCCTAGTTGGATGACTTGATGACCAAAGGATAGGCAAGCTGCGAAGTAACTGAATCAAACCTGAATTTTGTCAAGGTTTCCCAGGAATGTCCAGTCCAGTGCATGGACACAATACATTCAGCTGCAAAATTTGCATGTATATAAGAACCTTGGCTAAATCTCCAGCCCAAGAAAACCCAATAAAAATTCGTGGCAATCAAGGGCAGGAAGATGATGGCATTGGTGTAACATGATAATGTTATTTTTTTAGACATGCAATAATGCATCATGTCACCTTGTTGCAGTATCAAGCCTGTATTGGTACTTTCTCATTCCTTTTGATGCACACAGTGCTACTGTGGGTCTTCAGCTTTGAGAGGTGGAGCACTAATGTATCTGAGTCTTCCTTTGTCCTTTTCTGGACTCATTCATAAAAATTGCCGTTTCAGCCAAATATTACTCTTCTATTGTGGTGTTTCATTTATACTTGATGGTATAGCAGAAAGTTTGCTCATATTTTTTTAAGTGTTCAGTGAAAGATTGATTCATCTTTTTAGTCCTACAGACTGCAAAACTGTTCAGAGCTCTTCATAAATGCTAGCCTGATAGTCTACCTAGAATACCTTAATGCAGAAGCATAGAATCAATTATTTATACTTCTTGTTTAAAGGAAGTGTCTTAAGTATGAATTTTCTCCCTTCAACAGCAAGAGGTATAAGCTTTGAGTAGAAGGTCTAAATATCCAATTGCAATAATCAGACATAAGTCCTCACAAAGACTGAAGTATAAAATTTCTGTATGAAAACAGTATTCTGTATACAACTGGAATTTAAAGGGGATGAAATTGTGGCATAAAAGCTGACTGATTTTATGATTTTTATGTGACCTTAATAATAAAAGCTGACTATTTTATAGTTTTTGTGTGACCTTAAGCGAAATAATACTTTGTATTCAGGAGGTGGTCACTTCTGCACAAGTACAATTTGTTGTTTCAGGTTTTTTGCTTAGTTGGCTCATAATAAAAGTATGCAAACTGGTGGGTGGTTTTGGGGTTTTTTTGTTGGTGTGTTTTTGGGGTTTTTTTAGTGTTTTTTGTTTGGTTTGGTTTTCTTTACTATATGAATGAAGCAAATAAGATGCAGTGGCTGTAATTCCAGTTATTAAACCTCTTCCTTTATTAAGGGTAATCATTAAGCGGTTGTTAATCTGGCTAAAAGGACACACATACAAAAATAGTTTTGTGATAAGAAAGCAGCTTTGTCTCAAATAAGGGACACTGGATGTAGTGCTCTGCACAGTACATCTCCCAGAAGCTCATAGGATCTGTTTACCTGGTTGAAATTCAAATTGTTTTATTATGGTGTCAATTCTTTGGTTTTGGCAGCACTTCTAAAGTGTCTATACACAAAAGGACTACCACAGTGAATGAATGCTAGTGTTGACACCACCTAACAAGCAGGGATTATGTGTTTACAGAAGAAGTAATATGATAGGTCAAGTATAAGAGGCACTTCTCAAGAGCACTTCACCACATAATGAGTGACTGACTAGAAAGTGCGGAGCTGCCACTCTTTGGCTTCGTTTCGGTGTTGATGCCTGCCTCTCTCCTCCAAAGCCCTCTTGATCATGTTCAGCTGCTCTGTTCTCATGTGGTGAATAATAGTAGAGTAAAGCTGCTTTTCTGTCTCATTTTTCTTGCTAATTTACACATTCAAGCCATTTTTTGTTTGCTATCCTTATTTGCTATTCCCTTTTGTCAAGGCACTGTTCTCTTTTTTGCCTCAGGCCTAGGAACTAATTTGAGCTTCTATAATTACTTCATGTTTTACACCTGTCTGCATATCATGCACCCCTTATCTCCCTGCTTAAGCTGTATATTTCCTTGGAAAGAGGGAAAAAAAAAAAGAAAGGCTAGTTTTCATACACAAGGAATCCCCAAGTTTCTCCTCTCAGTCTTCCTACAGGAGAAACACAATTAAACTGTTGAGATGTTCTCAGCAATGCAGCTGACCTTTTGGGTTCATGAAGGACAAATGAATGCTGTCTGTTCAGACAGTTTGTGTTAAGACATTGTTGAGCAAAGAGCCCTGAGCTTTGTTCCTCTTGAATGAAGCAATGGTTGTAGTCATTTTAAAATCATTAAGGGCCTGAATGCACGGTATCATTCTACAGTGTTTGCTCTACAGCTGCTCTTCTGCTTTAATAGCAGCTTATTAAATTTGGGTCAAGCACACTCTGAAGAGTATCACAATGAAGAAACTGTTCAAAAAGTTACCTGTTAAAAAAAAAGGCAATTGATTAGATTTTTAACTTAAGTGACAGCTGCAATTCATTGCCTGTTCTTTGTGGTGTCCTGCAGCCAGAGTGGAAGCCTTTTGTAATTTGGTCTTCATTTTGTAAAAGCTTTCTTGAATAATCCAGGGTTGCTTTCCACTCTGAGACCGCCTCAATCCAATTAGGAGTTTAACAGGGGTCAAATTAAGGAGACTTTACACTTCATGTTTGCATCATTAGCCATAAGACTGTTTTGTGTGTGCACGACTGTGTGTCGAGGGAGGAGGGGAGGCTGCAAGATGGGGCAGACACAAAGCTGTCATCCACCATGTGGTGCATCCCGCCGCTGAATGAAGGCACAGCAGGCTAGGAACAACATTTCCAGTTGTCTTTTGGGGCTGTCGTCATGTGGATTTCAGCTGGTGCATAGCTGTTTGGGGTTACAGGTGCTAGCTAGAGCCGAGCAAGAAGAGCGCATTCTGCGTCTCGTCTTTTCTCTCCTGGTAGTCTATTGTTATCGGACAAATGGCTGGGAAGAGATGAAGTTAGAAATCTCTTGAGCATTCATTATTTTTGATGAGATGACAACTACCCCAGTTCCTTGTTCTCACTATTCATGCTGTTTCCTGTTATTTTTTGAATTTTTTTTTTTTTGCGTGTTAAGTGCATGATACAGTGTGAACTTTTTTTTTTTTATATATCAGTAGTTAGCAGGCTTTCAATAATCAGATGTGTGCATACAGGACTACAAATGTTCTATTGCGTTTTCTACAAAACAACTAATCTAAAAATGGTGCCGTTTTGCTTATGCAATTTTAAACTACGATTACGTTTTCCTAATGAATTATTTATAAAAATTGTCAAAAATTAAAGAGAAAGCCATAAGACATGGCTTTTCTATACAAGATTGTTCTTAATGACAAGAAAAATTCTCCTGCTAATCAGTGTTTAGACGTGTGGGATATTGCTGGAGAACTGTTGCTGTGTCTCTTTAGCGAATGCTTTGTGCTGCTACATACAAAGTAACGATTTATCTAAAAATAACACTTTCATTGTTCCTCCCCCCCTAAACCCATTAATAGGTACTTTAGTATCATGCGAGTTTTCATAGTTTAATCCCTTTTCAAAAGCTTTTCAGAATAAAAGCTCTAAATGGTCCTCAGTATTAATTTGATGTGACTTCTGTACAATATGGTTTGAAACTCTCAGAAGCACATTTTTACAGCTTACCCCTTTTCACTAGATCAGTGTGTGGAAAATACCAGCTAAATGTTTCATGGAATCTGTGCTGTAAGCCTTTTTTGTTGTCTTGCAGATGCTATAGCCTTCTAGTGATTTTTATTAGCACCATCGTTATTAGAAAATACTTAAGCCAGATCAAAAACTCTACATAAAATATTGCCCATTGAATTTAATTTTTAGGAAATGCCCCTCAAAAGATAATTAAAAAAAAATGTTGACCTGTCTCTTGAATCGCATTTCAGAATTTACCTTCAACAGTAATCTGTGCAGAAAAAATGGTGATTGTATTTAATGCGGTCTGCTTTTTTAGTAAATCATATCTTTGCTTACATTTAGACAGGAATAGCTGGCTATAGGGTTTCAGACACCCATAAATAATTATATTTTTAAAATGCTGAGCTCTTAGTGAAATATTAATGTGATGCATCTGATGAAAGTAACAAGAAATAATTTAAAACTTGTTCTGTCAATCTCTATAGAAATGGAAAACTATTTTCAGTTTGGATTGCAGTGGGCACAGTGACTGATGAAATAAAATCTTGACTATAAATTTTTTTTGGTAATGTATGCCTTCTGAGGTGATTTTGTTTCCCCAAAACCACTGCATAATTTTGGAATAAGAGGTTTCAAGTAGTAACAAATAGGGTGTGGGCATGTATTTTGCTTAGCTTTGTGGTTTTTTTGGTTGGTTTTTTTTTTTCCTTTGCCACCCCATCTTTTAAGGCTTTTGCATAAATTAATAACATTAATTAAATCAATGTGAATTGTATGATAAAAGCTTGTTTGGAGATATTTGGGCTGTTCTGAGCTGTAGATAGCCAAGAAGATCAGGATAATATGAGATTCCCAATGCCACAGATTTTGGTGCTTTATTACTTGATTTCTTTAGGTCAAGGAGCTCCCAGTCACTTGAGTATAGAAACATTTATTCCAAGTACTGTTTGCCATGCCTGGGTAAAAAAGGGTGTCAAAAGATAATTTAATACTAAATAAAGCTTCTGTCACTGATTTATAATGTGTTGTCTTCCTGATTGACCATTAGGTGTATCTGTTTAGTACATACCAGTTTATTGTTTTCTTAACCTGTTTGTCTTCAGAATGGTATTTAATTTTATAATTTCAGCATCCTACCTGAAAAATTCTGCTCTTTACAAAATTTTAACAAACTCAAATGAAGGATTGTAGTAGTAATGAAATAAGTACATTAATATGACACCTATTTTATAGGTTTGTTTATAAGATATTTTGTGCTTGACAGGCTGAAAAGTCCTTTATTCATTCTTCAAAATGAGACTAGTGAACACCTTCATCTCTACTGAGTAAAAGTCTTATTTGGTTTCCTGATATATCGTTTTATTATAGCTTTTCTTTTATGCTTTGGAGCATAAGTGATCTGCAGGGAAAAGGAAAAGATTTCAAAGCTACAATGACAGAACTCACAGGTTGAAGGAAAAGTGGTTTTATGATTGGTGAACACTACAGCCATTAGTTCCTATTTATCTTTGAGAAAACACAATAGAAAAAAATTGAATTAATTTTGTTACTTCAGTAGGGTGTTATACACATGTACATATGGACACTTGTAGGTAAAGAAGGTACGACCTTTGAGCTCTTGGAAAGTTAGCAGAGAAGGCCTTAATATCACAAACCTTCCACCCTCTCCACCTGGATTTATATAGCTGTAAGAGAAAAGACAACAGCATGATTTATGCATCCATGTAAGTTTCCAGGAGATCACCCAGTCACTATTTCATGCCAGTGTCACAGAGATCTGAAGATGTGAATGGTAATCAGGCTGTTCAAGCAAAGCCTAAAAGTATTTGTCAAGTTGGAATTTTAGATAAACAGATTTAGAACTTACATAAAGTCAAGAAGTAAATATTTCTTCCTTTGCAGTAAGTCTGTACTCCATAAATTCACAAAAGCAATGAAGCTTTAAGGGCTGCTAATCTAAACTTTGAGATTTCCTGTATTGGTGTGTACATTGTAACTGGTATTTAGTGTTATACAAATTACATTTTTGACTGTTTCTATTTTGGTGCAAAACATAATGTCTATCTCATATATCTATCTATATTGAAATATGACGTTATTTTTCTTGTAACAAACTCACCAAATTGTTTGTTTGTTTTGTTTTTCCTTCTTATTTCTAATGTACAAAGAGTAACCTAGTTTTACTGTAAAAGTAACTTCTTTATAAAACTGATTAGATAGTTATCCAGAGCAGTGTTAGAAGCCAGCTTTATTCCTTTTAGAAGGCCTATCTACACTTTTTGTGTATAATGAATTTAGTTCTATTGAAAGATGCTGGATTGACAGCCCTGAAAACCGAAATCCTTTATTTATGCATGAGCAGCAACAGCTCTGCCTTTCCCACACTGCCCTCCTGATATGCTTCACCCATGACCTGAAGGATCCCCCTTAAGGGTGACAACTTAGTAGCCTTCTTCCCCATTCACTCTCCAGTCCTCTGCTGAGAGTGCCAGCAAGAATGCCAGGGTGTGGTGCCTTTTGGCTGTGAACATTTCATAATTTCCTTTCAGGTTGCAGTGGACATCTCATTTTCCATAGATTATTGAAGAGCAGCCTGAGAGTGATAATTCTCAGGCTCTTTGGGGTGATGGCAAAGTAGAGGTCTTTCTTAAGATAATTAAAGGCAAGACCAGGATTTGGTTCAACTGTTGTATGTAGTCCAGTAAATTAGAGTTAAGGTCTCTAGTCCATTACCAATTTCCTGATTGAGCTAGTCCTCCAGGACTTTTACGGCACTACTAATGTTTTTCAGACTCTCTTTTTACTCACTGAAAAGAAAGAATGCTTTCTGCAAGCACAGGTCACAAATAGCTCAGTTTTCTTCTGCCTTACAAATGCAAAGCATAACTAATTTGATAGTGGACTGTACAAAGTTTAATTTGACTCAAAGGCCTTGTGGTTTAAATGAGTATGTTTCTGATCTCATTTATGCTAAACTAATTTCAAATTCCATTTGAGTGACGCTAGGTACACATGTGGGCCAAAGCACAGGATTTGGTTCCTTGTGTATCTCATGTACTGGATGTAGGTCATTAGTCCTTTCTGAGACATAGGATACAAATGTATATGTAGAATTATAATGATAAGATGGTCTAGTCTAGCAGCATCTCTTAACTTTTTTCCAGTAATAAACGTATTTCTGATGTTTTGCATCAGCGATATATTTATGTTGGAAATAGGTGCATCTCCGATGCAATTCAGTTGCCCACTTTTGCATGTAGTTTGAGAAAAATGTACGAGGAGTTTGGTTTTATATTGCTAGTTATTCCAGAAAGTAACACACACGTGTTTAAATAACAGAAAGAGCATTAGAAAAAGAAGGAAAAGAGTAACTGTTAACCTCTGCTAAATGTGCATATTTTCAGTATTTAGTGGAGTATTGCAATATTCCAAACTCTAAATAAGAATACAAGAGTCCGTGCACATGAAGAGCTCCACATGTGAATTTATTTCAGAATCCTTAATGGATAATTTAAATGTTTGCATAAGATAATTCAGTTAGATATATACGTTAAAGTCTTTAAGTGAAAACCGTGGTTTTGTATTTTGGAGTATAGGAACCTACATTGTATACACAGAGATACAGGCAAAGCTCATCGTATTGCTAAAGGTTATCCATGACTCTTGGGGTGGGGGAAAGCTTCAATTTAAGCCTGATTAATTCATATTGTCAAAGTTATTGTGTTCTTAATAACCTCTTTTAAAACAAGCCAGTTTAAAATAAAATTATTTTTAAATAGTTTAATTTGAGTTTGGAAAATACTTTTGATTCATTTAAAATAATTTAAAACAACCGCCAATCTCTTTATGAAAAAGTTATTTAGCTAGAGAAAAAGTAGATGAAAAAAAAAGTCTCAAAGTAATTATCTCAAGGGTTGTAAACTCCTGAAAAACACATTTCATTTGAGAGCATCACTTCAGAAAGTTGTTTATAATACTGAATTATTTGTTAAAAAGTGTATAATGGTAAAACAGTAATGAAATCATATGGCAGTATTATAGTGATCATAAGTTTGTTGTTTTTTTTTTCTCCCTGTGCTCATTGATAAAAAAACTGGGGAGATATATAGGAAAAAAATATTCTCCTCAATTTCTGCACTCTGCATTGCAGGAAGGCAATAAATGAGAAAAAAAGTAGATTTTAATTTTATATCAAAGAAACCCTTGAGGTGGAAAGTTAGGGAAAGCTGCATTGGTTTGTAGCACACAAAATGTCGCTTGAATTTTGCTGCTCAGTAGTTTGATATACTCATTTGCTGATGCGAAATGACGAGGGCTTAGAAAGCAGGGTTTTGTTTTTTAGCTGTCTGCAGACCTAGTGGGGCCTTACAGAACCCAGTCAGCAGGTCATTAACTCTGGAGAAAACAGCTTGCATTAATATGCTCTAATCCGGTATAATTAGTCAAATTACTGCACGCCGACCGACTTGTCATGTGTTGTCAGATTTGGCATGCAGGCAGGATCGCCAGGGTCCCTCTGGAATGCCACCCTGGATCAGGGAGAAGGGCTCGTTTGTAGCAGTGGATTTCTTGATGAGGAAAGCAAATGAAATCAGCAGCCATAGCCTCACAGAAAAGAAAAGAAAGGGGAAAAAAACCCCGGCAATAAAAAAAAAAACCTGATCTGTTAAAATTTTGTTGAGCAATAGGGAATTCATGTCATGGGAACCATTCACAGTTGATACCCGCTGTTAGAAACAGGAGCTGTTCAGTTGCCTCTCGTAACTTTTATGTATCTAACAAAACTGGAGATCCGCTGTACTATATAAGATTAGCATTCATAAAAAGATTTAAAATAAATAATTACAAGAGGATCAGCTACAAATTACCTACCACACTGTGACACAGATTATTGAACTACCAGCGTGTGTGGGTGCTGGTGTGTGTATGTGTGTGCTTGTGTGTGTGCATGTGCCCCTCTTTCCAGTAGGGGAGGAGGTTATTAAACTATAAAAGGGCCATATTAGCATAAATTTACAAGAGCTCTTGTTCTGGCGGCATGATAAAAACCTGTGTTACCTTTGCATTAACACTGAATTGCTTGTTGTGCTTTTGGCAATGACAGATAAGTCAGTGTAATTCCCCATCGCAACGGAAATGATGCTCCAGATTCCAAACGCATCCTGAAGATGTCACTGACAATAATCTTCAAAGAACGGCCAGTGAAAGTGGGCTGTATGTTTGCAGGATGATATACTGCAAATGACAGGAAGAATTATGTGAGTGAAGACGAATCTGTAACATATTATTAAGCAATTTCACGAGAATAACAGGGATAAAAGGATAATGGATGAGGGTGTCATTATTACCTTCATGTAGAGGGAAAGCAAAAGCAAAGGTAGAGAGACAAGATTAATTGAGGAAGGGTGAAGCATTCATTGCTCATCAGCTCTTTTGTACTCTCTGCTCCTGAAATTCCAGACAAAAAAAAAAAAAAAAAAAAGAAAAGAAAAAAAAATTGCTCAGGGCTGCATTTTAATGCAGCTGGCAAGCCAGAGCTGAAAACTGACAGGGCACTTTTTAGTCACCTCTCTGCTTCCATAAACACACAACGGCTATTACTCCTGGAGTCTTCCTGTGATCAGAGCAGTAAACTAGTGGGATGTTCCGTTTTTTAGCACAGCTACTGTTTTTAATTGTGCTTCCGAGCTCAGCAGTTTTATCTGTCGATGGTGTGGAACTGAACAGGTCGTTCCCTACGCATTGTTTGCATTGCACAGTTGCAAATGGAAGCAGACTGTACATAATAGATGTCAGCAGAGGGGCTTCTTCTGAGCACAAAGGCAAGCTGAGATGTCCTGTGACATTAGTGACAACATAGAATTATGTCAAGACATCGAGGTTTTAGAGGTTTTAATATACAAGGTGAAGAAACAAGAAGTCATTTGGCAATTGCGCAGTCCAACCCTGCAGTGTTAACTCAAGTATAATTCCGGTTGAAGTCGAGACTTGCTTACTCAGAGAGTTATCACTGGGTCAATAATTTCAATTACCATCCTTATTTTTATACATTCTTCACATAACAGCTGATTTTAGCAGAAGAATATAGCTAATCCTGTAGCAGCAGAATATAGTTTTTAAAACATGCCATTTGCTTTTCAAAATCTTAAAAAAAAATTCTTTAAAAAAATCTGTTGCTATAAACTACGGTTTTAAAAGTCATTATAATATTGTATAGATGCAGAATAATTTCACCTGTTAATGACATTATCTCTGGGTACATTTTAATTTAAAAAAGGAATGTCAGAGACCTGAATAATTAAGATCATACAGCTATTTATATTTAGATTAGGGATTCTGGGGTTTAAGCCTTCGGAGATCAAAATATTGAACCTTCTTGATTTTATTTTCTGTGTTTACTTAATAATAGGGGTTTATTGAAGTAAACAGTTGTTAATTGTTTTATTTTTCTTAATTGATTAAAATGATTTCTAAGTTTTGACACCAAAATAAAAGGAGATAAATTGATTTCTCTTCTGCTGTCTCTTAGGTATCTTTTTGGTGTAAGGGGTATAAGGAAGACAGAGTAAAACATCCAGGTGGATAAGAAAGAAAAAAAAAAGGGGGGGGGTAATATGCCTTGATTAATTGCTGTTTCTAGAAATAAAAATTTGGTTTGATTTCATAAAGCTGTGTGCTTCTTAGACTCAAATGTTCCCATATAGTAAAGAGCATATACAGGATTTCAAATAGAATAGCTAAGGTCAACAGCACAGGCCTACTCACTGGCAGAGTCTGGAACTGAGACACTGTGGGAGAATGCTACCTCTTGTGTAATGGGATAGGTTGGGAGGGGATTACACTGTATTGTAGTGTATTTATCTATCATTGATAAATATGTGTGTATAAAGTGTAAATAGCAGTTTTGTTCAGTGTTATGCTTAGATATGTTAGTACAAAAACATGAAAAATTGTTTCAGCAGTGTGACTGTTGTGCTGCCCAGGCATTAAATGATCTGTGAGGATCCTCACAGGACCATAGAACTATTCTGGTTCATTACAAAGATTTTTTTCATTAATATATAGAATTTCAAGTACATAGCTAGCACAGGATCTATTGCAGTAATGTGCTCGAACAATGTAACTGGGTCACCCCACATGCAAAAGACATTTCTGTGATTGATAGGTCAGATCATTCTCCTTTTTGTGGATTTTACATTGTCCTAGTGTATAGTACAGTTGCTATGCAGAAAAGTCTAAAATCACTACCATCATCAATAAATAATTATCAATAGATGAACAGTGATCAGATAACCCTTGTGAATTTTCCTATTTATGTTCAAGGGGGTTGTTGCTAATGCAAATTCAAACTGCATAATATATCTGACTGGAGATACTAATTTCAATCTTTTATATTTTAAATTTAAATTTAAAAGGTATTGATATGTTGTAATTAGACCACAGTGGTAGTGGTTAGACAGTTTAATATCAGTGAAGTCTTTTCCCAAAGCACATAGTAAATTTGTGGTTCTGTAGGAGGATGCAAAGGTTCTGTTCCTAACACCCACCTCTTTTGTCCTGAGGAAGAGAATTCAGCTGGTCCATGCCCTACTTTTCATTTAGTTTGGCCTATTCTGTTCCAGTATTCAGCAGTGTAATGTCCTTCAATAAACTGGAAAACTGACCAAGAATCATGGAGAAAGTGGGAATCAACTGTGTTCCTCTTGTCCCATCACTGCTTGGTGTAAGTTTGTTTGACTTTATTGAGCCTGTGTGTTATAAAGGAGAAGGAGGTAGAAAGTGAAAGCATTTGGCCTCCAGAGATTTTAATTTGCTGTAACTAGCAATGGTTAAAGCAGAATTCTTCATGACTGTACTTTAACTAAGCCATGAAGAAATATATTTAGCTTTGCAGTCAAAATGCAAACAAACAAAAAAAAAAATCTGCATTTTTTTCCCTCTACTGATTCACTTATCAGTCTTTTGAAAATCCTGTACACCTCAATTTTACCATGTCAACATGTGGCCTCAGGTGGCTTACAGTCACTGGGGACTTCATGCAACCAGGAAAGAATCCAGTTTGACAATGAGATTCTCAGATGAGTTTGCGTGACTCATCATTATAGAAGAAATTTAATTATTTTATGCACAAATAGTTCATATATGGGCTGAACTAAGCAGGGTGGAACCCACTGACTCTGTAGAACTGTCTTTATAGAAAGCTTTGGACAAGTATCTGAACTGATGTGTTCATACTAAACTGAAGATTAATTGCCCAGGGAATTCCCTTGTGCAGGCAACCAGAGGGATGTTCTGACAAGACATAGTGATGCCTTCATTGTACAGCATCAACTCTTTTCAGAAATACACCTTTCTATGTATTTACAGAATGCAGCAATACTGTAAAAGTTCAGGATATTATGGTTGTATTTAGTCTATTCAATGGCCTATCTCTTTCTTTTATGGCTTAGTCATTTGAAGAGAGGGATTTGTTTACTTTCTCTCTCTGTGTTTCCTTGTGTTTAGTGCTGCTTTTTAATTATGTTTCTCCAATCAGTCTTGTTTAATCCAAAGCTGCTGAAAACAGTGGAACGATGTGGAGCAACTTCAGTGAGTGTTGGGTAAGACAGTCCTTGTAAAATCAAGCAGCTCTGCAGTTGTCATCAAACCTTTTGCAGTTCAATGTCCATGAAAACCCTTGGATGTTAGTTGGTTCTGGAGGCATGAATGCACTGCCTTCCTCATCAAACAGGGACATTTATCACTGAAGAAAATTCAGACAGTTAAAGAATACAAGTTCCATCTAACTTGAATTGTGCTACTATTACGTTATTGCTTAAATTACCAGGAGTTTTATTTGAAGTATTTGTTGAGATATATAATGTTTCAGTTCAATATTATAATTTCCCACTTCTTGCCCTCTAGTGGACAAAGGAGCTCATTATTGTTATATCCTGACACAACTGGGACAGTAATTGCCCATAAGCAGATTTTTCTTCTTTAAAAAGAGTGATGTTTTCAAGTAAAATATATTTTGGGTTGCTTTACTGTATAGTTGGGTTTTATTTAGTTTGTCTGTGCTGAGGTGGGGAAACATTACTTCCTAGTGTTATTGCTGCATGCTTCTATAAAATTGGAATAGTTTTAGGAGTATTTTGCTCAGTTTGATAAACAAAGACATTAGCAGGATCAGACAGACTCTTCCCATATTCTAAATTTTTAACAATAAGTTTGAAAATTCATTTTTGTGGATTCATTCCACTATAAAATGGCCAAAAGTATTTGAAGTGTTTGGGTTTTTATTGAACAAGTTGTCATTGTCCATCGTGAAAAATTTATAGTTTTTCATAAATATTAAAAATACCCAAAGTTTTCCTGCTGGCAGTGAAAGTTGTTCCAATAACAACCAATTGATTATTAAAAAGCTCTTCCAAGAATAATGCTCTCACTAGATTTTTTAAAAATACAGCTTGATTCTCTTATTCTCCATGGTAAATATGCTACAACGTAATGATGCAGGGGACTCATGTCAATGTTTTACAGTTGTGTTGGAAGGTTGAAATGGCCAAAGGGAAGGTAACTGTTTTCATTCACTGAGGCATTTCACAAATTATTGTGGCCTTGTTTTGTTTATGTTTCAGAGTCTTTTAAATGAGTCATACCATGGGCACTTAAGGATAATTGGTTAATAACAAGCAAGAGAAATCCATGTATTATTTTTCCTCCTGAAGCAAAAAGGCTTTTCTTCTCAGCAGTTCCTTATACATGGGGGAAATTTTCTTTTATGGAACAAGCAAGTAAGGTCATTCTATAGGTTCCTGATAGTGGGCACCTTTGTGTCAAAAGTTTAGACTTTATGAAGTACTTACAGATTCTGCTTCAAACTTCCAAAGGTAACAGCTGTTAAGAGCACTCAGCATTTTGGAAAACAAATCAAAAAGCAGCATTAATATTTATAATATCTAATGTGTCTTACTTAGATACTGCTTCTGGAATGACAATATAAAAAATTTCTCATGTATTTTCTGTAGTGTTAAATTTTAAAATTATTTCTAGTAATTTGTGTAAAATACTGACAGCAATGCTGACACAGCTCATTCAATTAATTTGGTGGGATGGCATAAAAATAAATGTAGGCAAAATTTCTTCCAGTGCAGGCTTCCTCTCCCTAATTCTGCTATATCTTCATTTTTCCTAATGATTTTTGTCAGAAGAGAAAGGCAAGTGATTGTGGTAATTTTGTATTGCTCTACATTTTGGAAGTGTGTCCTCACCCTTGTCTTAGCTTCCTGCTCTGCCTTCAAAGGAGAAGTACATATTTTAGCTAATATTTGAGAGTATAAAATGGAAAAACTGCAAATACACAGAGGAAATAATGCTTTTTCAGGGGGATTGCATGGTTTTGGCATGTACAAAAATGCTCTAGTACTACTACATTCAAAGTATATATAGATTTAAATTACTTTTGTGTGCTTGACAGAGACAGCTAAAAGTGAATATAACATTATCATAAGATGTGGTGATTAACATTAAATTTGGATAGAAGAATGTTGTATGCTTATAATGATAGAAAAAAGGTTAATATTTTGAAGTGAGGCTAAAGGTTGACAGGAGAAAAATTGAGTTAGTTTGCAAAAAAGAAATTTGTTTCTTTAAGTGAAAATTGGGGTCAAGAGGCCAGCACTCTCTGCTTCAACATGAATGAAATAAATTAAATAATACCATCATAAAGCAGCAGTGTATAAGCTAATGATTAAATGGTACATGGTGGTTTTGAGAAAGATGCTGTCTATGAGAAAAAAATCTGTAGGAATGCTCTTTCAAATAAGTGGATTTGTTTTGTTTATTTGTTTCTATTGTTTTAAAATAGAACATCTTTTTTTTTCAGTTGGATGGTTTAAAATGTATGCACTAACTTTAATTATTAACAAAGGTGATATGCTGATTTTCAGAGAAAATTACAATTTTAATCACTCCATTCTAGCAGAAATTTCTGGCATTTCATATGGATGTACTTTTCTGTAGCGCTTCATGGCCCAACTGGTGTGAGAGATTAGATGATATTTCACCATCTTAAATCAAGAGGAGTTGACTGTGTATGTGAATAAAGATAGGATATGTATATGTGAATAAAGATAGGATATAATACCAATCTGTAACTAGTCACATACCAAAATATACCAAATAGAGGAGATAGGAAATCAATCAGAGTCATTTCCCTTCATGTCAATCTATGCCTTTGACAGGCACATCTATGCAGCTAGTTTATTATCACTAACAAATAACAAAATACTAACAGTTTTCCTGGCAGCACTTGATTTTACTGTCACACGTTTCAGATTTTTAAGATGGATAGGGGATTGTAGGTCCAATTATATTTACATTTATACCTGTGGTCCTTGCAGAAGTGCTTTTACATCTAGATTGGTCACAGGAGATACTTCCTTTTGTGTGCATGCAGCAACCCTCTTCTGTTTGACATTTTTCTCTTAAAATCTGAAGATTGATTATGAATAATGGTAAGCTCTGCTATGTATTGTCCTGCGTGAGTTTGCAGATTGAGTCCCTAATGGGGTGTTTTAGGCTTTGCAGGAAGGCTGAGAATCACCACTTCTCCCTGGCATTGTCATCTGCATCTGCATCTAGCATCAACTTCTTTTTTCTTTTTATCAGCTTTAACTATAGTCTTTAAATTGTGAAAGAGGTGACTCCTTTTTTTTCCCAAGGAAGTAGGACGATGCCTAGTTGAATACCTAGTACCTCAAAGTAATAAAAAAAAAAAGGGTCTTATTAGCGCTCGGGTTAAAAAACATTAATGAATCTTACTTATTTGGCCATCTCATTCATAGAGAACATCAGGGTGGCTGTGCCTTTAGTCAGCATATATTTGGCAGCTGAATCTAGATATTACCCTTCCGTCTGGGGTCATAGTTTGTCTTAAAAGAGTTATGTATGAATTTTCTCTAAATTGTAGCAGAGGGTCATGAATTAGTGTCTAAATGTAGGCTTGACAAGATTATTATAGTCTGTATTTCATGCCAGAAACAAAGATGAATAGAGATAGCAAGCTTTTAAACAGACTTTCTGACATCTATAATGTCAGCAGAGAGTGAATGAATGGCAGGATGTTATAACAAATCTTCATTTTTTATTATTTTATAGGGATTAAATGGACCTATGCTCATTCATAATTCCTTCCTAAAATGATTACTAAGCACTACATGAATCACTCATTTTCCATCCCAGTTCACTTTAGAATAATGTAAATTGTTTGCTAAGACATGCATACACTAAGATACATACACTGAAAGATAAATATGCTATGATTTACATTCAGGAGTAGATAGGATACAAGTAGTTAATACTTTGCATTTTCATTGTAGCTGGATGTTTATCTTTGAAGTAAATTTGTGTCTAGACCTAATAATTTGTTTTAATGCCTTATGGGGGAACTACTTTTTCAAGTTATTTTAATAATAATTTTCAGCCTCTCTTTCTATGGATTTACTGGTTATTAGATTTCTGGAACAGAGATCTATGTTAGCAATTTTTGATTATTAAATTTCTGGAACGGAAATCTGTGTTGGCAATTTTTGAATGAGAAACGCAGGATGCCTACCAGTACACTACTGCCTGTTCATTACAGACCTTTTGAAGATATTTGTTCAAGGTTTTCCTTTTTGTTTATTCACAGTCCATGTGCAAGTAGGAAAGAACTAACTATATTGAGGTCAAATGCTCTAATACTTTTGTTTAAATTGTTATTTTTATTTATGAATATTCATTCCCATTTCAGGAGCAAAAACAGTCTTACCACTTGTATTGTCAATTTTGCCCCAACAAGAATACAAACCATAGAGTGATGGCTATGAAGAGATACAATGTTCAATGAGCCCAGTTGTTTTGAAATAATAACAACACGTTCATAATTCACACCTTTTCGTAAATATAGCTCCACCAATGGTTGCAGGTAGATTTATGTCTATATACATGTTGGAAAAGAGTGTGTATGCACAGTAGTAAATGTAACAAAAACATATCCACGTGACACAATTACTGCCTCGTTTTCACATTTTGTTTTTGTAACTGCTGGCATTAATGTCTGTGTTGATCTTATTTGTGATAAAAAAAAGAAAGAAGCCGTTCCACTAAAGGAAACCAGCAAGCAGTGCTATAGCAGCTTTAAAAAGTGTTCCCTGCACCTACTCCCCTTCCTTATGCCAAAAAAGATTTGTAATTGAAACGCAAAGCATTATTTCCATCCTATTTTTTTTTTCTTCCCTTTAAATTTTTCCCCCCTTTTTCTTTTTCCTTGAGCCCATCCTGTCAGGCTGCAAGCGCGCAAGTTATTTTCTGGTGGCATGATTAGATTGGGGCTGAACTCTCCAGCTGGCAGGCCTGTCTGTGACTGGCGGCGGCCTGTCCCCAGCGCTTGTCATCTCCTGACATGCCTGACAGGATGGGGACAGCAGCCCCAGACAGGTTCATTAGATGGTGTTTTCTACAGCTGGGCTAAAAATAAAAAAAATAAATAATAAAGTGGGGAGGAAAAAAAAAAAACAAAAAAGGCCATGCTTTGTCAAGGCCCAAGCTGTGGGGGCCCTTCTTGTTGGTTTAAACCAAGGCCTTGTTTTGACAAATTCTGATCTGTGCGGTTTTTAGATTTTCTGACACATTTTTGTTTTCTTCCCCTTTGGCCTGCGCTCTTTGCACTCTGCCTTGTTGCTGCTTCAAAATCCTAACGCTGCCTTCCCGGGAGAGCAGGGAGAATGCCTGTGGAGGGCTTGGAAGAAAAATAGAGCACTACAGTGAAACAGCAATAAGTGTTCATTTCCATGGTGATCAGCCCAATGGCACAAAAAACAACCTTGGGACTCTCAATAAGCCAATTACAAGAAAGGTTAAGGGGTTTATAGTGCCAGAAACATGCCATCTACATGAGAAAATAGTATCATTATCAGCAATCTATGCTGTTAAATACATTGCTGTCTGGTGCTGCCAGAAACATAAGCTGTTTATGTTATTTTGGGAATTTTGGAAGCTGCTAGAGTTTTCCAACGGTATTGTCAGGCTTTGGTGCAGTACATCAAAAATCTACATGGTTAAATTATAAAACAGTTAAAACCAGTAATAAAATGATTTGAAAGCATTACACATATTGGATGTCACAGTGTTAACCAGATGGGTCCAGACTATGAATTTTCTACAGATTTGTATCAGATTTTCACTTTAGAATTTTATCATAAAGACAAAGCATTTGTATATCATGTATAATTAAAGAAGCTTCTATAATTTTTTTTAATATAAAATAATAATACCTTATTTTTTTTTTCCTATTGCAATTATAAAATGCAATTTGATGCATTTAATTTATGAACTGGTGACTGTAGATTGACTCTGGGGCTATCTGCTGTTTTTCTTAGGGTGTGTCATTTAATTCTGGAAATTTTAGGTTGCTACAACATGCTGGAATGTAAAACACTACTGGTGGAAAAAAGGAAAATATTTACTATTTTGCTTACTTGGCCCTTTTCCTTAGGAGTGAGGAGAGTATTAGAGCTTTTTATGTTTTCTACATTTAGCTGCTTGCAGTGTGAGCACTGCAGCTGCAAACCAAGCCCTTCATTCATAGAAATCCTACCACTTACCTTTCCTTTGTATTGTTAGTTACTGCTGCTTTAGTTCATGGTCTCTATGACAACTGTTTAAATTGGGATGGGCAACTGTCATCTGGAGTATTACTGAAAGAAAAGTGTTAGTGAGCACACAGTTCCATAGATAGAGCATTTCAATATAATCCAATTTTAATTGAGCTCCAGAGACTTTGATGTGCTGCCGAAGGTTGGGAGAGAGCTATTCCAGGGAGAAATTAAAGCAGCCCGGCAAGGCTTCACTACTTCAGACTGTCACCATTTTAAATAAGCATTAGCATCAGACTTAACCTTCCCCTATGAAAGATCTCACTTTTTTTCCCTCTAGGTTTTTTTTTTTTCCCTTCAGTATGTATAAAGGCAAAGACACTTTCATCTTTTTATATACATTTCTATATTCCCTTGATTAAGTTTGAAAAGCATGTACTGGACCTGAGATGCATCTGAGGCTGTCTATTGGACCTTGTATTACAGTTCATAGAAAGAAGTCAAAGGATAGTGGGGATTATTTTGCAACAGTCAAATGGCATGTGTTGGATTTTCTCTCTAAGACTGCTTTCTAAGAGTACTCGCTAAGAGTAACTCATCATTATATTACAAAGTTGAGTGGGGACTTATTTTAGCTTGGTTTGATCATTAATTCCCTTTAATGTAAATAAAGAAGAGAAAATATCTCAGATTCTCTGACTGAGGAAATGAGGGTCCTTCTATAGCTAGCTATATGTCCACTGGCTGGGTCTTTTTGTTGTGGTTGCACAGTTTGCTTCATACATAACAGGGAAAAACAATCATACAATAGCATGACAATTAGAATAGAATATAATATAAAATATAAAAACATATAAAATACAATTAGAATACAATAATTTTCAGACTTTGCACAGTGAGGGGATTAGAAGGCGACTGTAAACTTCTGAACTGTTGAATTAAAATGTTTGCTTCATTTCATTAAACTGTTACAATCCTTCTGTATAATTTTCTTTTTTTCTTGCAAATGTGTATACATATAAAAAACTCTAAAAATAAGGAACTTCATAATAATATGGTAAAACTGAGGATCACTGTGTATTTTCCAATATATTAATTTGCATCAGACAACATTTCATGTTCCAGAGCTAAGACACTTTTTTACATGACTAATTTTCCTGGCTTTGAATTCACCCTTCCCCCACGCTCTGTTTTTTTTTCCTTTTCTCTTTATATCTGAATTCCTCGGCTTTCAGCAAAAGTGAAGCAAATTTGTGAGATGCTGAGGTCACTTTCTGGACGATCTCAGAAGTCAGCTTCTACTTCAAGCAGTGGCATTTGGGATACTCAGTTGCAAGGAAAAGATGCATCTTGGGAAATTGAGTCTATTGAAGATCGATTGTTACATAAGGTGCTTGTATTCTTTAAAAGAAAGGTGATATGCATTAAATCCAGACTTAATGGCAGTAGAAATAGAAGCAATCACAGTACAGGCAGTAATCTGTCTATACAAGTTGATAGGGTTTATTTTCTTCTAAAGTAATTAGCCTGTCGTCCCCCCCCCCCAAAAAAAAAAAAAAAAAAGGTAATAATCTAGTTTAATAGGAGATTTTGAATAGTTGGCTGTTGTAATCAATTAAAAAATGGAAATATCTAATCTCTTTCTAAAGCTTGAGTGAATCCCATTTTATTATTTTTTAATTAAATAAAAGTTACGAAGCAATAATTGAGGCTATATAAGAGAATCCTTTTTGACTGGGATTGGCACACTTTTTCACAGTTGCATGGTACCCAGAAGTCCATAAAATTTAAATACCTTCTGTGTCAGAGCAGCTTGTAGTGGATAAAAACTGAGGCACATTCACACAAAGTACCTCTACATGCTGACAGGTGTTGCAGTAATTTCATACTGGGAGCCTGGAGTTCACCACAGGAAAGCCGGTGAGTATGCCCAAATTTATGACATGCAGGTTTCCCTTGCAGTTGGCTAGAAATCCAAAGAGGAGGGAACTGTATATCAAATCTGCTTTGTGCAGGCATTGGAAGACTAAATGCATTCTCCAGAATCCATTTTTAGTACCCAGCTGGGTAGATACTCTTAATATTCTTCCTAATTTTCATGAGGACTTTTTGAGCAGGATTAGACCTCCCACAAATATTTTAATTATATAGATATTTGACATTTAAATAGTAGAAATTCAAAAAGTTAATGGTTAGATATGGGAAAGGAGGCACAGGATATACAGAATGCACATACAAAATAAAAGTGTAAATCTCTCTCCATTCATTGAAAGAAATATAAAAGTAATTTATGGAGTTTATATACACAGCTTACATTTGATACATGTCAATATTTGTAGTTTTTATATTTTGTGGGGAGTTATTTGCCAGTGCTTAGTTATGGTAAAAATGCGTTCTCTAAAACAAGTACATATAAATACTTTTCCTGTAGTATTAAAGCAAGATAAGTATAAAGTGTAAACTAATTAAATTATTATTGAGTAACAGCAGGCAGTTTGCAAACACTCTGAGTTAAAATTCTCGGAAGAAACTTTGCTATTCTTTCTTTGCACAGTAATATTAGATAATATTCCATATATAATACGGAAAAGTACAGCAGAATTTTGGTTGCTATTGGAGCTCAGGATTAGGTTTTTCCCAGTGCTATAATTTCTTGTCTTCTCCAGCAGTGCAAAACAAACTCCTCTGAAGCACTTTTTAAGTGGATAAATAAAGAATCAGTGGGTATTGCAATACATTATGAAGATGATACTTTGATGTATATTCACCATTATTCAGAGGCTGTGCAATTGTACTTGGGGGCCTTAGAAGTTGACATAATATAGAGTAGCCCTAAATCTACTCTAAATTCATACTCTAAGCAAACAGATTTCCAGGAATCTGGTGCTCCATGGCACAGCCCTTCATGGCACAGCTGAATGCTCTGGGTGACCCTGCTTGAGCAGGGAGGTTGGACCAGACATCCCACTATGGTCCCTTCCAACCTGACTGATTCTGTGATTCTTGGAGCTGTAGAATTTTGAATTTCTTGAGGATTTTGCTTGACTGTTACAAACTGTATTGCAGAAATTTTGGGGATGGTGAGGATGTTGTAGATGTACAGTGTATGTCACTGAATAAACTAATATATTTCTTTTTGAGTATAAAAATTAATTCTAAATCTACTGCTAACATTTCAGGAGTTCTCTAGTCATATTCCTAAATATTGGGATTAATGAAGCAGCTTTTGTATTGGAAGTTGAAAACAAAATATTATTGGCTTTTGATCAACCTTATATAGGAAGTGATATTAGGAACATAAAAAAATTAAGCCTGGTAGTAGAAAAAAATAATATTCTATTGACTTTTATAGATCTCGAATCATGTACATTCTGCGCTGAATAAATCAGATGTGAAACTGTTAAAATACAAGATGCTTCCACATATGTCTTGCATGACATTAAGTTCACATCTATAAAAAGAGGGGCATACAACTGTCTTTCTACCTTCATTTGGTATGAAATGGGTAATGTTTAGCAAAACCAAATATTTGCACTTTTCCTGAGACAAGTTATAATGCCTTCAGTTATTATAATGTTACTAATTTTTGGTACATTTGAGTATTTATGCATTTTTTTATTGCATTGCACTTTTGAATAAATGTATGCAAGTTCAGGGGGAAAAAAACCAAAACAATGAAACAAAACACCCAGAGGCTTTATTCTTGGGAAAGAACACATCAGATATTTAGGAATACCATACATTCTTTATTACTCAAACTATTTCTATGTTTTTTTGCTTCTGCTGCAACTTTTCTCAGATAAAACTTTCACAAAGTCTGTGAAATCCACCAATAATACAAGTTTAATAAAGCTGCATTTTTTGTCAAATAAGTATTTATTGAATAACTATCCTGTAAGTTTCAACTTACAAGCATTTCTACCACTGTATTCTCCCTGAATTTGCAAATATTAAAAGTCCTTTCTTTCAATTACCTTACTTTTGCTGAGGAGAATTGGCCATTTGGGAGAAAAAAGAAGCTCTCCATTTTCATTCCTTAAAAAAAAAAAAAAAAAAAAAAAGTCTGGTTTTGCTCAGATCATATCAATTTTATGTCTTTTTTGGCATGCCTGCTAAACTGTAATTTGTGTGGTTCTAATTGAATTAATTTGATTGCATTTCACTGCTGGGGCAGAATTCTCAGAGCAATTTGAGTCTGAGATCACCACTCCCCTGTTTGGATTGATCTTTGAGCACGAAATGTAGAGTGAGAATGGAAACGTAGGTCTGTTAACATTTCTCAGTAGATTTGAGTCTGACATCCCATTGTTGCCAAAGTCAACAAAAAATAATTTTAAACTTTGTGAGGTAACTGACACAATCCTGTGGCTACCAGAACTAATTGTAGGATTTTGCCCCATTGTTTCTTCAACATCTATGTTTTGAGTTGGGCTGGGCTCTAACATGGCTTTATGTGGCACTAGAATATATTTGCCTTCTGCTTCTCCACATGTGCTATTGCCCCAGCCAGCTCCATCAGCTTCATCCATGGTTTTAAAATTCTTCAATCGGTGGAACCTTGGCTTAAAACAGTAATTGCTAAATGTGTTTGAAAGTAAAGCTGAAAAAAAGGCCTCTGCCTGCCTTTTCTAAGGTGATAATACCTGAATCTTCTACCTTCTCCTGATGCCGTTCTTCCCAAGAATGTCAGTCTTCTGCTGGCATTTCAGGGGTTGCCTAAACTGATGATCTGTTCTCATGTTGCATAGAGTGGAAACTATGCAAAGGCACAGTGATCAAGACTAATGATAAAATAATTATTATTCAGAATTTTGTTTGCACTTATATTTAAAACTGTGCACTGGTGTTTCACAAATGCAGTGTTAGAAATGGTCCATTTAGGATACATAAGATACTGGAGTAGAGTTTGGTTTTTTACTCTAATTACTTTGCTTCAACTACTTCTCAAAAAATCCCAATATCCTTTCCATTCCTTGCCTGAAACACAAAATCATAACATGCAAAACTATTTTGCTTATGAAAAGAGGAAAATGGCCTTCAAGTGGACCAACTTCAAATAATTTTTCAGTTGACTGCAACTCAATGTGGCAATGAGAGCATCTGTTGCTTTAAGCTGAGTGGGCATTGTTTTAATGGATAACGAAGTGGGTATGCTGACCAGAGAAATCAAATTTAGAAAAGGTTTGGATGAACAGAACCTCATGTTTCAAGACAAGGGGCCTCTTGAAAGCTTAAAAAAACATTGGAAGTAGTAGTATAAGCTGAGAATATTTGGCAAGGAAATAAAGTCCAAAACCACAAAAATAATATCTGCATTTTTTAGATCCCTGAAGAGGAGGAGAAAAATGAAACAGGAGTGCCAATATTTATTTAAAAAAAGAGAAGTCCTAAGAAAGATTTTTAAAACTGATGTGAATTGAGAAATTATAATGGCACATAATACTCAGCTCATCCTGCACAGCTAACATTACGAAAGCTACTTGGAGGAAAGCTTTTAAGGCTTACAAATAAAGAAACATTTTACGCAGAAGCATGTTATAAAGAAGGGGAAAAGAAACCTTAATGTAGAGGGAAAGTGAGGATATTTTACCAGACCAAAATGTGCAAAGAAAATATGAGAACAGTGTTTTGGTGAGATTTTAGAAGTATTTAGTATGATTATGGTAATTGAGGCCAAGATGTTCTTAAAGTCACCTAAGTGTATACAAAAAGTAGTAAGAAGTCAATGAAACACTAGGACATTAAATTAATTTAAATTGTCCTATCTGTTTATTTACATACTCTGTTTCCCATTTTGGAAAAGCTAAATACGATGTGATTCATTATTTGAACTTACCTGATTTTGAGTTTTCTTAATAGATATAACTTCTTTTACACTTGTCTGTCTTAAGATGATTTATCCCTTCTTGTAGTGCATACTTAGTTTTCCTGCTAAATCTAAAGTTGATCATACTCAGTACATCAACAAACATGTTGCCGTTATAAAATGGTTACTCAATGTGGTATTTCATAAACCCTAGGAGTGGGATTCCATGCCATCAATGTCTGTCATCTCAATCTGTATTTAGAGTGCATGAAGCAGTCACGCAGTCTGCCATGTACTTATAGTGAACTCTGTGTTGTTAAATTGTTCTGGAGAAGAAAGTTTGCTGTGTGTTCATAGGAGCTATTTTTCTTAACCCATGAGGACCTGCATGCAGAATTTCACATTTTCCTTGTGGCAAATTGCAATGCTAGACAACTCTTGGAAAAGGGAAAGCCAAATCCCTGACAGGACAGAATGATCGTCAGTAATCAATTTCATGCGTTTCTAACCTCTAAAAGCATACGGTGATGCCAAGGTATTTTCTAAATGCCTGTTTTGTATCTGGGCCAGGTGCAGAACCACACTTCTGTGCCTGGCTGTAGATGGCACTCTGATGAAATAACCAAACACTGTGATCTGTTTTTTGTGAAGTTCTCCGTATTTTCTCCACCATGGAGCATGTTCAGCGAAGGGCGAACAGGGCTTGTGAAAGGACCAGAGAACTTTTCTTGTGGGAAACAGCTGAGGGAGCTGGGGGTGTTCAGCCTGGAGAAGGGGAGCCTCAGGGCAAACCTCAGCACTCTCCACACCTCCCTGAAAGGAGGGTGTAGTGGAGTGGGCCAGTCCTTTCTACCATGCCTACAGTGAGAGGACCAGAGGAAATGTCCTTAATCTGTGACAAGGGAAATTCCATTAGATATCCGGAAACATTTTTTCATAGTTTTTTCACCACTCATCAAACAAACCCACAAAAAGATTGGCAAATATATTACACATTAATGATACATGCATTTTGCACTAGATATAAATAAAGCTTGAATAATGTTACAAGTATCATTGACACTTCCATTGATAAACCAGGTTAGAATTTAAATATCCTGAATTAGAAATGAGATTTCAAAAAGACAAATTATAAACTTCTACTGAAAACAGTGGATTCAATTCACACACATAGTCATTGGTGAATCATTCCAAAGAGCTATTTTTAAAAAGGAAATATGTAAAAATTCTTTGTAACAGACAGCAAAAGTGATTGTTCTTACCAAAAAGTTAGTGACTGAGAATATATGGAATTGTACAGCTTGTTTTCCTTGATTTCTTTATAGCACCTGATTTTGTGATTACTTCAATTCCAGGAACAATAATCAAAATAAAAGGGCCAGAATATCCTTTTGCATGCTGTGTCTGGTGCTATGAGATACCAAAATATAGTATAGAGCAGTAAAAATGAGCCTCGGTACTTAAGTGTTCCTTCTGTGGAGTTAATCTTCCAGGGATTCAAGCAAAATGGACACTAGTATTTCCGGTCTTCTGGTTAGTGCAAAATTCCAGTTGTTAATTAACAATTTATTATCAATAATTGAATAACTACTGAAGAATGTTTGTGATAAAAAATGCATTGACTCTTAATTGAAAAGAAAAAAAAAATCATGATTACATCAGAAATTAAATTAAAATAATGGAGCCTTCATATCTGATCCAAGTAGGAAAGCATTTCAGTAATGGTTCTGCTTCTCTTCTGTAGATCTTTCCATCTGCATCCCATGCTGCTTTACTAACCTAATCTAAATAAGTGTCACCAATAAATGTTTTTCCATATTACAGAATGTGGAGTTTTAGAGATTTCTCATTCCCTTGTTAGGTGAGAGATTCATTATTTGCAATGAATTCTAGCAAACTGGTATCTTTAAAACATACAAATATTCCTAAGTGAAAAGGTTTTACAAGGAGAAATGTATTTTAAACCAAACAGCTGCAGCTGATACTGAAATGGAAAAGTGTGCTTAGTTCAAATGTAGATTGGCTGGTTGCTTTTATTTTAATAAAAACAGACTATCTGACATGTATCTAGAATTCTGGGCTTAATCCTGATTCTTCAGCTATTAAAACATGCCTAGGCAGGAAGTCTTCATCAATGTTTATAGGAGAAAAACTCATAAAATTATCAAAATAAGAAGTACTGACTCTATAAACAAAGGAGTGTTGGAACTCATGGAAATTTTGCCTTCAGAAAAGTTAGTAGCATCATTTCAGTATGTTAGCATAGTGAAGTGGTTATTTTCATGTTTTTATGAATAATGAAATATATAATACATACAGTCTGAAAAATATGTAAAATAGCCAGGATTTCATTCTTGTCCTGTGAGAAAGTGAAATGCTAAAAATCATTCTGGAAAGGGGAAAAAAAAAAGTGTGTGACCCTTTTAAACGGTTCAAATTCAGAAAAATAAGATTTGATTTGGCCATTGTAACAGCAATAAAAAAAAATCTTACAATATCAGTAATATCTAAATGTAAATTGTAGATATCTAATAATGGGAGGTTTAATGCATCACGTGAAAATTGGTGTAAGATGAATGTTATGGAGGATGGCAAAAATGGGTAGTACATCTTGGACAGGAAAACAGAAATACTGAAATAATTCAGATAATTTGATCATGGGAAGATAATCTGATATTTGTAGGACTAATAGACAGTTAAGAAAAGTGTAATTGAGGACATTAATTGAATTATAGACTCCTTTCTTTCCTCTGATTTCCTATTCCATTCTACTGTTTTACTGGAGTGCTATCATATGTAATTCATTTCATATTGGGTTGAATGTACCTCTGTGAAGTTGCAATTCCTTTATGCTTAATTAAAAAAGAGGAGGAAGTAAAAGGCAAGCAACGTATGATTGGTATGCAATGTGCTTTCAGTGTTGAGTGGTATATATCAATGTCATGAATGTATTCTTGTGAATCCTCTAATATGTTAGTATGTAGAATATATTCCTCTTTACAAAAAAGTAATTAGAACAATTTTTGATACAAAAAGTGGTTTCCTGAAGCATGACGCTTTGTCAAGGAGCTAATTCTTTGACAAATTTGCTGGCTGCTGTAGATCTGGTTACAGCTATATACATTTCAAACTCCTCCCTCTGAGCGACTGTCCTCATATTTTAGTTTTTTAAATGTGTGCGGTTTCCTCAGACTTTCTTCTCTTTAATTTAAAAACCTGTATATTTACAAAAATTATGTATCAGGTAGCAGCAGAATACATTCAAAGAGGGAGAGTGCTTAAATCTTCACAGTCATTGTTCTTATCCACCTGAATTTCACATATATGATACCAGTGGTATCCTAGCATCTGATCTCAATGAAAGAAAATCAAGGAAAATTTTGTTTATTTAGCTTATCAAAGAGAAAGCTAAGCAGTAAGTGGATCTGATCTTCCACAAGTCTGTAATTACCAACACAAGGAAAAGTTACCTGATACTAGAAAGCTCGCAGACAGAAGTGTCACAAGATCTATCAAAGTGAAAATAAGGTGCAGGTTTTTAACCATTGCAAGAATTTAGCGTATCAGGTAGCATAGTGACCTGTGACTGAATGGAGGGAGTGCATAGGCTCTTGCATGTGTCTGGGTGACCTCCAAAGAATTAAGCTCCTTCCCTTCTTCCAAGCTGTGTTTAACTAGTGTGGAAAGCTGAGGTGAATGAAACAGTGTCATCTGCCACACTGCTGGTCTAAGAGTTCTGTCTGTAACTTACTGTCATGTAAACAGTGCAGGAGGAGCACTGTGCTCCTCTGACCGCTTTCTGTTGAGGACAGAACTAAGATTTGGATGCTTTTCCATGTACTGAAGCACTTCTGTGTTGTTGCTGTTGTTACCATCCTCTCTGAAATAGACTCATCACGGTTATGAGAAAACGGTTGTACACCAACTGCACAAACTTAAATTATCTTTTTCATATATGGAGATGTGTTACTAACTTGAAGCCGTATCAGTGGAAAGATTGAAGAAATACAATTTCCATTTCCTCAAGCATGAAGGATCACTGACAGCAGTAGCATATGGTCTCCCTAACATTTTCCTGTTCAGAAGCTGGGGGAGGTCATGATTATGGAAAGTAAAGACCTCAGATGAGTGAGTAAAGCACTGCAAGCTGGTGTATGACAGTTTTTGTGTACCTAATGGAGAACAGAGAAATTCAGTCTCTTCAGTCTGAAACATTCTTTTTGCATTCCCTTTAGGGAAGGTATTCACCATATTTCTTTGTTTCATCGAGGCTGCAGTTCTCTCAGTGGCTGCAGCCTAGGTAAAGGCAGTCTGCAGAGCCTGAGAAATGCAGATGGGTGTAGTGAGGACCCCCATCCCAAACAACTGACTCCTCCTAGGAGTGCCATGGCAGAGCTCACTTGAGCAGAGATGCAGGGCTAAAGGCAGACTGCCAGCTGATGAAAAGGATTGAAAAAGTGTTGTTCTACAATGCATGATACTGATAAGACAAGTTAATAAAAATAATGTCTAATTAAATTGTGTATTTTTTGTTTATTTTTTGAATAGCCAGAACACTGAAAGAAAAGTGAAAGAGATTATTTGGTATTAATATCTAGTCTTATATTCATACACTCAATTGAGAAAATTTAAAATGGGAAAAAAGAGTGCTAATTTTTAACTGTTTTATTTTAAAATATATTCACATTACTTTTAAAATGCAAAATTAAAATTTTGTCATTAAAACGATTTGGGACATTTGATGTATCTAGCTTCAGAAAAATTACTACGGTGACATACTGGTTTTGCTGTTTTTTCTACTTACTAGTGGAATGGGAGGACTTGTAATTTACGACCCTGAAGTAGATGTGGATAGCAAGTTACATTATTTTGGTTTCACTTTGCACAAGGAAGCCTCAGAAGTAAATCTGGTATCTGATAGATAACTGACAACTGTGTCATGCACACTGTTGGAAGAAGATACAGCTAAACATAATTGCAAGTCTGTCTGTTTCCCTGTACTTGTTTGTAGAGTTTGGGTGTTTTTGAGGAAATTTATTTGATGTGACACATGAGAAATAGATCTTAGGAGAATCAGGTTGCAGTAATTACTGATACTCTTCTAACAGCAGGTACTTCTTTTTTTTGCATTTCTTAAAAACATTCCAGTTAATTTTAAGTCACTGTTTTTAAGTGTTAAAGAGACATGATTAACTTAATTGATGGGTAAAATTTTCTCTGTTCTTATAGAATATTTTATCGAAAAATTCCTGCCAATAACCTTGACTTTCTTTAAAGGTTCTCGCCTATACTGAAGGCCTTCATGGGAAATGGATGTTCAGCGAGATTCGAGCTGTTTTCTCAAGACGTTATCTTCTCCAGAACACAGCTTTGGAAGTGTTTATGGCAAACAGAAGTAGGTCATAGTTTATATTTGCTGCATAAAGTTGTGCTTGTGGTTATTTTGTGTTTTATTTATTAATCTTAATATTAAAACTCTGTGCTTCCTTTGATAAAGTGCTTATGTCTGTTCTATAATACTATAGTTCTATAATACTCTTATAGAGAATTTTGTATGCATTCAGTGCAAATTGTATTAAAACCAATCACATAAATCAATCTCACTGCTTTCTGTGCAGCAGTGAGATTTATTTACAGAACAAGATCATTGCAATTGATAAAGTTTTCAAATGTTGGATAGGAAATTTGCTTTCTTCTGTTGTCTTAGCCTTCTCCTCAATTGTCTGTAAATATTTTAATGAAACATATAAAAGGATATTTCCTTTTCTAATTTTTAAATTAATTGAAGTTTAAAAGTACCAGAGCGATAAATGGAGCCACTCAGTTTTGTGCTACTCTGAATCATAGTTCAGAGGCTGGTGAGGTGTTTAAGCATCAGGAGCTCTGATGCAAGTTTTGAGTTTAGCTGGAGAGGGAATTAAATAATTCCTTGTTCCTGGGTGTTTTAAGGCACTAGTTAGAAGAGCAAATACCATGCCAACTAATGAACAACTTCTCAGCCTCTTAAAAGATTTTATGAGCTAATAATAAGGTGTTGTTGTTCTGAAGTAAACAACACTCAGGCCTTCTGCAAATTGGGAGATTTAATGCTAAAATATTAACTGGCTAATTGTACATAGGTGTGAAGAATGTCAGGAATTTCTGTTGTACCTTCAATCCCCAGGAGGATAAAAGTGGAACTGACTTCTCTCCCCAAATGAAAAGCTGAGCATTTAAAAAATATATGCAGGTGAAGAAACAAACTTCTGCAAATGTTTTACTGGTACATATTTTCCTTTCTTCATTTAGCTTCTGTTATGTTTAATTTTCCTGACCAAGCAACGGTGAAAAAAGTTGTGTACAGCTTACCACGTGTTGGAGTAGGAACCAGCTATGGCTTGCCACAAGCCAGGTAATTTAATTAACTTTTTTTTAATAGTTTCTGTTTATTATATTACACTGTTGTTTTTGGTTTTGTTTTTGTTTTTTTAATGTCAGCGCTAAAACATTATTCCTGTCAAGGAACTCTAGATTTTCTTAAGGTTAGTGTGAGAAACATTACCCTTTACTTACTATATGGCCTGTTAGTATACGGACTAGAAGTAAAATTATTGTAAATTAGGTAATTAGATTTTTTCATTTTCAATTACAGGAAATAAGCACCTTCCTGTAAAAGTACTTACACCGTATCTCTTCAAAGTCTGGTTTCCAGTCAGGTTTTATAGATGTATAATCAAATGTTCATCCTTCCTGTGATTGTTATGCAGCATGTGAAACTGAACTTTATTAGTTTTTGTGTTTGCTGAATGTAAATTGTCTATATGAATGTGTGGGATTTTACTTCATCTATAATCAGTGTAGTGGCTATTTTGCAATTTCCAAATTTCTTCTATTCACTAGTATAATGCATTCTTCCTCTTTTCTTTCCAAAATTAAGGAGCATATATATTTTTGAAAGAGCAACCAAGGTTGAGTTCTAAAGATTTTCACATACTATGGACAGCTGCAGTTTTTTATTTCCTCATCAACATCAAACCAGCCTATGACCAGAAATAAGGCTGCAAATTATCAGATCCTATATTATAAAAGAATTCCCATTTCAGGGATAACTGAGGTGATGTTCATGAGTACTTCACTGTGTTGGAGGGGGGACATTTTTTTGTTTGTTTTTCAGTTCAGGATTAACTTCTGGTCAAAATGAGACAAAAGTAAATAAATATAAGGGAGTGAGCATGGTATTAACAAAATAGGGTGCTTTGGGCTCAGACCCCCATTTTGCTTGATTTGGCCAAAAAGTCAATGACTTAATCATCAGTGTAGTGTCTGGGATGAGTCTTTCTCTTTCCCTAAGTAATTTCCTACAAACAACACTTCACATTGTTGTTGTTTTATACCAATGCAAAATGTGGAAATACTCTGAAGTGTCAAAGCATTTGTAGAATTGGAGAACTATTTCATTCCCAGATGAACATCATACCTTGTCATGAGCCTGAGTCTCATGATACCTAAGGCTTGATCTCCTGAATCTGCTGAAGTCTTTAGGCAAACTGCCAAATTTCTCAAGTTTTCATTGAGATGAAGGAGAAGTTGGGGCATTTATTTGGAAGGTGCATCTTGTTAATATTTGCATTGTTCTTCCATATCCTAAAGTTAGAGGAAATGCTGTCTCTAAATGGAAAGAAATATTATTCTTTTCTGAAAAGAAATGGCCACATGTTCTAGCACAAACAAAATGCAAATTTCTCAATCAGAATTTCATATTTACAGTGACATTTTTTACTTTTGAAATTCATATCCTTTGTGCATTATTCAGTGAATAATTGTCTGAAAAAGTTTGTTGATATATAATTATTTAGAAAAGTTTCAGCTTCAATATAATATGCAGTTATTTCCATACCTTTTTGATTAAAGTTCAATTTGAATAGAAAATGGGCTTGCTAGCCTTCAGAATGTATTTGGCATATGATAGTGAAGTTATTTTTCTTTCTTTTTTTTTGTGTAATCATGGTATGATTTATGCACATTAAAGACTCTGTAATCATGTTTTTTTTTCTTTTTTCCCCTGCTTACATACTCTTATTGTCTTCAGTAGGATTGCAGTGGAGTAATGGAGGGGAAATCTGGCTCTATAACTGCTCTGTAGTCAATCTTTTATTGATGTTAGAATATAGTTTTCATTCCTATGAATACATTGGCTCTGGATTGCTAACTTTTAAAATTATGCTTATTTGTATAACTAAAATAAGGAGAAATTATGCTGAGTAACCAAAATGAGCTGCTATACGGAGAAAAAAATATCCTTTTTTTGTCATCACAATTTTCCAGATTAAGTTGAACCTTAAAATATCTTAACAAGAGCAAACCTTTCTGGTTGTTTTGCTTAAGTTCTTTAGTTCCATTTAGGCAAGTAATATTTCCTCTCTGATACTACTCTGATAAACATTGCCTAGATTACAGTAATATTGCCTAATTGCAGTATTATAAAGGCTTGCATTCATGATGGCAACATTCCAAAGACGTAAATTATTTTAAATTCAGTAAATGGCTTTTAAGTGTATTTCTGTTTCCATGGTGAAATCTGTGATTAACAAAGGTGCAAGGAAATAGAAGTAAATAGAAATATTTAAGATTTAATGGCTCAAAGGATTAGAAGCAGGTGAACCATTATGACTTCCTAAGACTTAACAGGCCTGCTGTTCAGAGCAAGTTTTCAGTTTGCCTCTTCGCTGCCTTTCCAAGCAGCCTGTTTAATGCTTTGATTCAACAGAGTTCAACCCTGTGCTTAATGTTACAAAGAAGTAATTACATCCTTAAAATCAGTCACATGTTGAAGAGTTCAGTCTGATTTGGTAATCAAGTTAGTCTGTCTTTGATAAATGCATTTGCACTGCTCCTGAAACATGTTACATTGATTGTAGTTTCCTTATGACCTTGCCAAATGATAAACTGGGCAGACAGTGCTGTGTCTTTTAACTTCTGCAGCTCCATATTATTCTACATAGGTAGAGTAATATCCATTTTTTTAGCATGGTATTATCAGACTACTTTTTATGGTTCTAGCACCTCAGGTGTAATTTACTGATGTCTTTCTATCAGAGCTCAGAAACCAACTGTGGACTACCTGATGGTTTTGTAGCATATAGAGATCAAAGAATTGATAAAAGATATGGTATCTTCACCACTAAACATACTGATACCTCACACTGAAATTCTGTGGGCTATTAATGCATTAGAGAAAACAATGGCTTCAGTTAATAAACCAAGAAATTGAATTTTTTTTTTCTGAAAAAAAAAGAGTCTGTTTTTACTGTTACAGTAACTATATTCAACATCAGCTCAGCTCTGCTATGTCAGCAGCTTGGTGATGGGTTTCCAGATCTCAATAAAGCTGGTTGTAGAGGTTGAGTTTTGTGAAGGGAGAGAGGTAGAAAAACTAAGATTTGATGCCATCAAAATATAAAACCCCTTCTAGAACATTGATTAAAAATGAATGTTGGTGAGTTTCTTGCCTTTCCTTGGGAAATTACTTTCCCGAGTCTTTTTAAGAGACTGCATTGTAGCTAACTAAATTAAAAGTGATTGTGATAGGGAGTGTGTCATATTCCACATATGGGATATATAACATCCCTTCCTTCACCAAAATGGCATGACTTGTTTTCTAAATACATTTAAGTGTATAAAAAATGAGAAATTGTCTCATTCTGTTGTACATCAGAGTTCACATTTTGAGTAGATAGTCCATGATTTTCTAGAAGCAAAGGAAGCACATTCATTTGTGCATCTTCATATTGGTGATGGCATATTGAAGAAAGAAATGGTTTGATCAAAGTTGGGTGGTTTTAGCAAAACAGAAAACAGTGGGTCTTCCTGTGTTAACTGAAACAAGCAGGTGTGGAACCAATTTATTGTGCATAATTTCTTCCAGTCTTTGCTGAAAAAAATGTGAATCTTTCAAACACCGTAGATATGGAATAAATAAGGATGTTTTGAGTATATTTTGATTTTCTGTAGAGTTCACTCAAATCAGTGATTCAAATGCAAAGTCCAGCACTTGACAGTTTATAGATGTTTTGAGATTCCCTAGGAGCTTGTGAATAAAGTCTGTAAGTAGCTACTAAGCTGTACTGCTATATAAATACTGTTTTGCCATGGGAGGAACAGAAGGTCTGTGACAGAAGTGCTTTGAAAATTTAATGATCTCTTTAATATTTTTATTTTCTGTGCTTATTAATTAGTATGTAGCATTAGTAAAAATTTACTGGAAACCATATGTCTTTGAGAGTTCTACTGTAAAAAAGTTGTTATTCTATAAAATGAAGTATTAAGTATGATTACATTTGGATATTTCCTTAGATAAATTGTTTCATAAGCATTATAGAAACAACATGAAAATATTTTGCATTTTCCTGTGTACTAGTAAAGTGTATTTTATAAACTTTTGGTATCATATAGTCTACTGTAAAATAAGGCTAGCCAAGCTGGCAAGACCTTTTATTTGGGTAAATACCCTTGTATGGTCATTTTTGTATGCCCAGTTTGTAAGCTGAAATATGGCAGATGTTGGCAACTTATACACTGGCAATTTAGACAAATAATTGTAATGACTGTACACTCCAACTGCATACCAATACTCACGCACCCTTGCATCTCTAGGGGTATGTATATCTATCTTGTATATGACTAAGTTTTAAGAAGATACTCACCTTCCAGAGTCTAGAAATAACAGACAGTGTGCCCAGGGTGCACAACAGAAAGCTGAAGCATTGAGTGTCCCTATTTAGTCTTGATAAGTTGTGTAAATACTATTACATATATTCTTTAAATTCACTGAATTCAGACTAGGCATTAGGAATTTTCTTTTTTTTTTTTTTTCTTTCTTTTTTTTTTCTAATGAGTATAAACATTTCCCTATTTTAACACATTTCTAAGATCTAAATTTCTTTTAAAACAGGTATCTGAGGAGATGAATTTATTTTTATTTTAAAAGTTTCCTTGTCTATCTGTTTTTTCAGGCAAGAACTACTTTCTCTGGAAATGAGTTTTGAACAATCAAACTGCTTCTGCCTGTTGCAGATGTTTTTTTTTTTAATGCATTAGTCTACACTGACTCTAGTGGCCTATATTTTAGCAGTCAGGGACAGTGACTAATTTAAGACTTCGTGCATGGTATTTGGTTATTGTGCTGTTGTAAAATTGAATATAGAAGAGTTGAGATTTACTGCTGTTCTCTTCCTTGGCATGTAGTTTGATTCCTTCTCCCCCATCCAGTCATGAATGTTTCAAAAAATGTGTGGAAATTGAGTATCATAGAAGCTTCTGCTCCTCTTCCAAATTTGAATGAAATGCAATTTAGAAGTCATTATGAAGAGACAGGCAGATGAACATGTGAGCAGATAACTGAGTAAAATTTGTTTCTTTCAGAAACCAGGCTATAAATAGAAACCTTCAGGCTTACTGGGATATAGGAAAGAATCATGGGTAGTTGACCATAGAGGAGGTGCACAAATTGAGTAATAAATACAGTGAACCTGTGTGTTGAAAGTATATGTCACTTTAATCTATCAATCACTCACATTAATGAACTTATCTCAATATATCCTTTTGAAACAGGGAAATAGTATTCCTCTTTTATTCTTTCTGGACAAGCATGGCAGCAGGAGGTCTACAGTTTCTTTTAATCCCAGTCTTTTAACCAGATTCAGAATAAAATAAACCACAAAATATATTATTCTGATTTATTGCATTGCTGTAGTAGTGATAAAATAAAATATAACTCCTAATTTTAGGCCATTTCTCAAATAAGAGTAATTGTGTCTTCTTGTCTTCATTAAATGAAATAAAAAAGCCTCTGAGAGAATCTGAAATTAATCACAATAAAAATGTTGCCCTACATCTTAACACTTAATGAGACTCTTAAAAAAACCCATTCTTTAATTGTATTTCCTAGGAGAATCTCTCTGGCCACACCCCGACAACTTTATAAATCCTCCAACATGACTCAGCGCTGGCAGAGACGGGAGATATCCAACTTTGAATACTTGATGTTCCTCAATACTATAGCAGGTAAGGCTTCTGGCTCTTTAATCCTTCCTAATATGTTTATGTTTGTCAAGGTCTTAAGCAAGGTGACTTGATAGAATACATTTACCCCTCTAGAATGCAGCTACAGCTTTGTGATATATTCTGAAACACACACACATTAAATTTTATCAGAAAATGCACAACCTATCACAGAGACTTTAGATTCATGTATTGCTGTGAAGGCTGTTCCTTGCTCCCCTTCTGCCATTTCCTCTGCTGACAGCTTTGTCTGAAGCTTTATTAGAGTCAACAAACCATTGCCAGAGAGTGTCTGGAATTAATAATGGGAAAATGTAATTTTGCTACTTCATCATTCTCAGCAACAGCAACTAGACAGCAGAATAACAACAGTATTCTGCCTAGTACAGATGTCACCTGGATCATGGTATGATTAAATTGCGGCATCTTTTCTCATATAATTCTTTGAGATGAAATATAATATCAGATTAGGTATTTAAAATGAGGAATAACTGCCACAGACATCTATTTGCTATTGGCAAAAGAAGAGCTTTTCTGGCAATTGTCATTAATTAAACATTCAGAAAGATATTATTCCTTTCACCTTTCCCTTTTCTATGTGTTAACTCCAGTGTTAATTTTAAAAGTAAAAAGCAGCAGTTTTCTACACCATATACAGAGATTTCCAGGAGGTTGTCTACTATTATGATTCCTGCCTGTAGCACACATGCTGCTTATGAACCTGCCTGTGGAGAGCCTCATACAGACATTTCACTTCAGTGAGCTTTAATTTGAAACCCAAATTAAATTCCACTAGGCATCACTTTGTACTCCAGTGTTACAACACTCATCTTAACTTGGTCCTGACTCTTATGCTCGAGGTTATCCTCAGGCCAGACATAAGACACGTGTAAGTGTGAAGTCCAAAGGTAGCACTCGTTATGCTGACCAGTCTGGGGACAGTCACTGTGTTCTTCCCAGTAGGGCAGTGGCAGAATTCAGGAGCTGTCAAACTCACTTGCTTTGAACCCTCAGGCTTTGGCCTCTGTGCTTAGATGGTAGTCACCTTCCATGCATCCAGTCTTACGGATGTTAATAAATGTGTCATCAACTTAGCCCAGTGTGATACAGAAGTGTTACCACTGAACAGTAGGAAATCTGAGGGCATGTTTACCTTGTGCAGTGGAGCAAAAAGCAGAATCCCTGAAACTACTGGAGATCTGGGCTGGAAAAGTCCATATGGTGAAGTCCAGTGCAGGCTCACCAGCTTGGTTCCCAAGCATTTTAGCTGCGGTCCCGCAGATCTCTGCTGGAGGAAGGAGCCCTGCTGAGCGTTTATTGCCTCTGGTGCAATGCCAGAACGCTGCTATCCTGCTTCTGGACACTGGCCTGTCTCCAGCTGCTTCGTGCCTCTCACACATCCGCTGCCCTTCTAGTGATGAGGAAATGCAGGCAGACACTTGCCAGCTCCCTGCCTGCCTCACCTGAACCTGGAGGATTTACTGGAGAACTGGGAAGTTAGCCTAGGTCCCCTCCATCCTTGTCCAATACATTATCAACAGAACTGTCCTTCGCTGGTAATTTCCTTTTTGTGTATTCATTTCTTCTGTAAGCAGTGAATTTAAGCTCTTTCAATGACAGTAGACAAGAGATAGGCTTTTTTTTATATTATTTTTTTAAAAATCAGTTTAAAACTCCAAGGTTATTACTTTTAGGTACGTCACCAAAGCATCCAAACCTGGAAGACAGCATTATGTCTAAAGTAATTTAGAAATTGCAGTGACACACTAAAATATCAATCAATTAACAACATCAGCCTGAACAGATTCCCACAGAATATCTCAGAGGTCTCAACAAAAATATTTTTTGACCTATTGTTTGATACCAGTACTGGTGGGCAGGCTTTGTAGCTGAACAGTTGGGATGATTGCACGAGACAGAATTCTCTTAAGGTCATTTAGTGTCACTCATCTGCCTTATAAAAGGATGGTTTCATATTAGCATTCCAAGTTCTACCTGTTATGGCAAGGTTTGATGTATTACTGTATATTTCTTATTTTTGGTGTGTGTCCACGCATTTCTGTCCTATTTGAAAAAACTGTTTGGTCACTATACCTAGGAGTGTCGCTCTCTGACTCAAGGCACTTAATTTGTAGCAGGTTTATTGGTATCAGTCTCTTACAGGTAAATCTTATTTGTTCATGTAATCTCATTGGTTAATTGCATAGGATGCCTTACTCATTTCACAGCATTGGCTACCATCTCATAAAATTTTTCAGCAGTATGTGATTTTTAAAAAAAATTAGAATAAAATTTATCCTTGGTAGCTGAACTTGCCAATGACACACACTAAACCTTTTCTGAAAATAACATCAGAGAATGAAAGATGACTGAAACCCAACAGACAATTCTATACATGACAGTCAGCTCTTTATTCCAGTTTGGAGCAAAACCCAAAGTTTTCCAAATTTTGACAGAAGCTAAAAATACCCTCAAGTTATTTTTTGGAAGATCAACCAGGTTTTGTAGTTTTAATGAAGTCTGCACTTCATCTAGAAAGCTCAGTTCCAAAAAATCATTAAGTACTTGGGGGTATTTGCAAAGAATCTCATGAAGTTCCTGGCAAGCCAGAACCCACCCACAATAGAATGCACATGAGCTCAAAGTCCAGTCATGGGGGAGAAAGCTTGGAAAAATGTTAGAAAATTAGAACTTTTCACATCCCTAAGCTGATCCTGGCTCCACCATTGCATGGCCTTGTACCACCAGGGCCTGAGATCTGGGAAACTGCAGGGCTGAGAGCTTTGAGGAAGCTCTGAGTGACACCACTGCTTTTACAGCCATGTCTCTATTTCTCTAAAGGTGGTCCTCAAAAATATTTCCCTTACAACAAATAATATTTTCTGATGAAGCGCTAAGAAAATTAATAACTCTAACAGAAATACTGTACTGGGAGCAAAGAACCTCTACTAACTTATTGCCCTGGTTTTGATAACTGCCCAAATACACCTGTATTAAACAGACACAAAATCTTATATGCGCTGTAGACAGGACTCTCAGCAGACAGAAGAAAATACAGGGTTTTCTATTTTGTACACAAAAATAGAGTACAGAACATACTTGTGACCTCCTTTCCTAAGTAAAAATGTATTTTCTTTTCTTTCTTCTTGGAAATCTAATTTCCAATTACAGTCCTAATTATACTCTTTTGTAACGAGATTCCATAAGAAATTTTTCCTTATAAATTACAGCTTCTTTGCCAGTAATTGTTAGTGTAGCAGCAATGACCTAGTTTTAGAATATAACTGTTTATTTAAGCAGCATCTCTATTCTCTAATAGTGTTATTGTTTTCAGCTACTGAGAAAAGTATCCATCCTCTTTTTTTTTTTTTTTTTTTTTTAATTCATGTTGCCATTAAGCTCCTACTGGCTTATTCAGCAAATCTGAGCTGTAGTTTAGTCAGAAACATGAAGGTTTGACACTTAAGAATTGTGGATTATCTTCTGGTAAGTAGATGATAAGTAAGGTCGCTTCAGTTTTTTCTACTCATCCAAAAAGAGGTCCACTAACAAAGTGGTTTAGTACATCTTTTGCCCATTCTTTGTAGCTGTCTTTTTTTTTTTTCTTACAATGGTGCTTAATTAGTCTCTAGCCCTCTACAAAAGTGTAAGAAAGCACTCATGTTTTCTTGTGATCCTCCTCTGAAATTACACAAGAAGCAGTAGCCTTGAAGAGTGATGTTCAGATGTGAGAGTTCTGACACCAGCTTATTTCTCTCATTGTGACATCATGCCGCTGGGTCCTTTCCCACAAGAAGTCCTTTGCCTGTTTATTAATGCTGTTAATTACACTGGTTGGTCTCTATACAACAGGATCACTGAACATGGATAAAGATCTGAATCTCTCCTTAAATCTCTCTCTGGTTTGTTGGTATGTCTGTCCTGAGAAGCATGGCCCCTGGCTCTTCTATATGTCAATATTTGAAGTATCATCTTGTAAAAAGCCATCATTATATAATGTTTTCTCTAATTCTTACATCATCCTATTACCCCCTAGAAACATTAGCCTGCTTCATGTTTAGTTTAATTGTTTCTGCTGTGATCTGTGCTCATGACTTAATAACTTTCTACTTCAGCTCTCAAAGATCTCTCTTTCTAGATCATTTCCTATCCAGTCCTAACTGTGATTGCTAGTACTTGTGTTGGCCTAATGTCTCATTGCAATTTCAGCTCAAAATCTCTCTCCATCTTCAAAACTCTCTAAAGCTTTGTTTCAACCTGTTTCTCTGGCCCTCTAATCAGCTATTTTCTTACCTCCCTCTTCTGTTTCCAAGCTCTTCACCTCTTTCTTGCCCTCTTTTCTGGCTCGAGCATATTTCATCATGTTTACAGCTCTGGGCTTTCCTCCCAAAGGTAAACACTGCACTCTGCTACTTATCAATCAGTCTTAGTGTTATACTCTCCATGCCCCTGGTTTTTGTCCTGGCTGTGTAGACATAAGCCTTCCTGGTCACCTCCCCCCTCCTGCCTCTACCTGCTTCATTCTCAGGAATCATTTTGGTTTTGCTATGATTATACTAATTGTCTTCTCTGCATGGGACCAGCATATTTGTCAACTGAACCCTCTGGGTGATACAGGAAACAAGTAATTTTTACTATTCTCCATTCAAAGATTATTACACAGAATGCTTAAAAGTAATCCCACTACAGCAAAAGGTATCAAGAGGAGTGGGAACAAGAAGTTGTTTTTTAATATCATTGCAGTGCTCACTGTTTTAGCTAGAAGTCAAGATTTCAAATGTATTTCTCAGTATTTAACAAATTTCTGCTGTTTGATTTCAAATTGCACTATACCGAATATGTGCTTGCATTTGTATTTATTGGAATTATAATTCTTTTAAATCCTACATGCCACTGCTTTTAAAAGAGATGAAGAAAAATTGCATCCATAATTTTTTGAGTAATTTCTTGTAGTGGAAAGGGATTATTTTTAAAGGTTTATGGAAAAAAATTACATCCTCAATTAGGTAATAAATTCAGATGAAGTTCTTCTCTTTCACCTTTTTTTTTTTTTTTGCCTGTTTAGCATTTTCCACTTTTTTACTCTGTGATGTACAAGCCCTCACTGGTTAATTATGTATATATTTAGCTACTGCATGTGTTGGGCTTATTATTGTCATCTAATTATATGTAACTCGAACTACTTACTTCTAGAAAAATCATTAAAAATTCTTTCCTAATGACCTAGAGATGACAAAATGTCTGTAAAGTGTGAAGAAGCAGACAAGCACAGGAACATCGCTCTTAAAGAGTGTTAATCCAGATGCTGCAATCATCTAATTAAACAATATTTTGCTGTCATTAACATTTTCACCAAGGAATTGCAGTTATAATTTCTTTGTCAGCTGTCTCTAGCTCACTTTACCTTAGAAACTAAAGTGCCATATAAAAACATTAAATTGGATGGTTTAATTAAAGAGTGTTGTTTTTTTTTTTAATGAAGAAACATATCCAGTATTTCTGAGATCTCATTTACTATGCCTCATTTTTATTGTTCAAGTAGATTAGTGTCACAGGGCTTGCTGTATTTAATATTCAGCCTTTAATATTAATCTCTGTAAGCCTACTTGAGGGGACATCTGAAGGTTCTGAAAAGGTATAGGGACTACCAATATTCATACAGGTTTATGTTCTATATTTATTTAGCTAAAAAAAGGACCAACTAATTCTTGCTGGAAGCACCAGACTATTGATGAGATGGCTAAGTATATTCATCTGCTGACTTTACTCTGAAAATAATCAATTGTGAAGCCAGAACAGATCAGGACAGCATTTCTAATAAAGTGAAACCTCTAATATTTATGCATGTTTAGAATTAGGGATTTGTAATCCCATTATAAGCCTAGATCACTGTCCTCTGCTCAGATGAGTACAGATGTGTTGGTCTCCTTTCGCAATTTAAATTAGGTTCATCTTCTCGGGTCAGTTTTATTTGTTGATATTAAAGAGCAAATTGTTTAGTAGAGAAAAATAAATCACTAACTTTTTTATTAAACAAATTAAGAGTTATTCTTAGTAGTTATTTTCTTCATAAATAAACCATGTTTTATAAAAATTGAAGTAGGAAAGAATATTTTTGTTTTTTTCACAAGATTTATATTTACCAAATACATAATCTTGAAGGCTTCATTATTTGCAACTTATCCTACCTAAGCTGAGAGAGAAGCTGCTTCAAATTATCTCTCACTGTGGAGTAAAAAACTGCACAGAGGAGTTACTGCAGTGTTCTGACATGGAGCTAATGTCACATGATAATTTCTTCATGTATGTATACTATAAGTAACCCCTCAACAAAAGGGTACGCAATACACCAGCAAGGCTCAGGATTGCCTTTTCCTTATTCTATTCACATATTTATGATTTCCCCATATGCAGTGGGAACAAACAGTCAAACTCTTGACTGAAAATTGAAATTGAGTTTATATGAAATGAATTAAATACATCAAAATTAAATGAAATCACAATGTGAAAAAATTTCAATTCCGAAATTAATAGTAATTTTGTGTTACCCTATACATTTCCTTTCAAAATTTTGCAAAAGGATGTTCTCACTTTTTAAATGCTTCTATTAAATGGTTATAGTTGAAGTTTTTTATTACTGTGAACTCTTTTCCCATACAAATTTGATTCTGAAGAATCTTCATTTTTGCTTATGCTTTGTGACAGACGACAGTCCTCTCAGTCATTCTGTTCCTGGATCTCAAAGTTATTTTAGTCTGCCCTCTGCATAAACACAAACGTCTTTGTATTGTGGAAGCTTTTGCATGCCCTTCTGTTAACTTAACTGAAGATTCTGATGGTGAGAAGAACATTTATTGTATGAAGATGTTGTATGAAGTTTTATAGAGACCATATTTTAAAGCACCCTAAATTCGATAATCTCAAGAAACTTTACAAGTTGTATGCAGTTAAACCCTTGCCAATGAGGAAAATAATATTCTGATTTGATGGATGTATAAAATGAGACAGAATTGTCCCTTCAAAAACATATGGAGCCTCCTCCTAAAAGTCTAAAATAATAAATACTCTATCAGATAATACCTTTCCTTTTCCTCCCTTACAAGGATAAATTCTGGTATACTTCTTGATTTACACTCTTGTTCTGTCCAAAAAGTCATTTTGCATTAATTCATTTGTTCATTCGTTCATTAATTCATTCATTGTTGATATTAAAGAAGTGGTTCTGGTACTATCAATTTTTATTGTGTATATAGCACACAGTGCTGGAGTTGCTCATTTGACAAAGTTGTATTTGCACCTTTTCTTTTTTTTAATTATTGTGAACATCTGTTTTTTCAGAGTGTAAAAATGAGGATGCACTTAAGAATATGCACTTCTCCTGTATTCAGTGAAACTATGTACAAAATAAAAACATGCTTTTAGTTCATCAACTTCTGTTGAAAAAATAAGGTGTTTGTAGAGCAGTGAAAGTTTCACATTTCATTAAAGCAGAACTGGTTTTTGTGGAGAATTGCAACTGCTGCTCAGAACAAGGAAGCCTGTGTTTGCCTGTGTCGGGTTTTGTACCCCAGGAATCTGTCCAGAATCTGGAAGGAAGCAGTTAGTGAAACAGGGCTGTAAATCTGCCGCAGGACTGGGAATTGTTAACCTGGATTATTTCAGTCTCCTAATTATATTATATAAATACACACAATATATTTATGACCTGATTTTGTTTTTTAAGACTTGTGTTGCATATTGTGTGGTTCTCACTATAGAAATAGGATGGACAGTTCTGTACTAAGAGATTTCATTTGTCTTATCACTGAAATGTTAGATTCCAGTAAATACTGGAATACAAAAAAAACAACCTTTCCCAAACACACTTTTCTTTGTGATGAATTTGTAATTTTGAGTTCATTGCAGTTGCAGATTGTTCTTTTGAAATGGTATTCAAAGATGGTTTTTGCACATTGGAGTTGTAGGTATGACAGCAGTGTTTCTTTCATGATTGAAGGGAGTGGCCTGGGGTAGTCAGCTCTGTCTTTTACACCAGAAAACTGTTTTGTATTAAATGATTAAAAAAAAAGTTACAGCAAACATTACTTTCATCACTTTGATTCCACAGTTGCCATGGAATCTCACAATTTCTTCAGTGAAGAAGAACCATAGGGAGTGATGGATTAGCATGGACTATCTAGGATAGACTTATATTTACAAACCTCAAATTTACCCCCTTGCTATTTGGAGTTTCATTTTATCTTTGCCAGCTATGTTACTTCATAAACTTGCTAGGAAAATAACAGTCTATTTTTTTTTTTAATTTCTACATTAATGCTATAAATAAAAAATAAAGTGTTTATTGACATGGTGCCTTTTAGTTGATCTTAAAAGATACTGTGCTTTTTGTATTATTTCAGTTTGTATGTTGACTTCTGGTTTAACATAAATGCATCTAAATGCTGCTTTTGTCTGCAAGATTTATACCTTATTCTGTCAAAGTGGTGGGAACTGGGAACATGTGATGCAATAAATGTAACCACTAGATTTTTTTTCTAGTTGGACAAGTGGACACTATTTCCTAATTCTTAAAACTTTCCTTTCCAATAGGACGAACGTACAATGATCTGAACCAATACCCTGTATTTCCGTGGGTTTTAACAAACTATGAGTCTGAAGAGTTAGATTTGACCCTTCCAGGCAACTTCAGAGATCTTTCAAAGGTATGCTTCAATTTTGTTAAAGAACTGTCAGCCAACCCTTTTAGAAAGACATTTTGTTTTATATTTAGAGTCTGGTTAAGTAAGGCCTTTATTTTAAACTCGTAAAAGTCTGAAATAGACTTTCTATTTTAGAATTATTTTATACTGAATCTCTACATTATGCTACTTCCATGTCCCTAATTTGTCTGGTTCCAAATCTACAACTTCTCTATACCTTCTGACTTATGGAACAGGAGTGCATCAGATTGCTTGATCCCATTAATTATGTCTCTTAGTTTATAAAAGCTGATCCTTTGGAAATAAAAAGCTTGGACTAATATTTCACTTTATTTTGTGGTGACTAGAATAGTAATATAGTATCAGCATCTTCTTTCTTCTTTCAATTTAATAGTTAGTAAAGGGATAGTTTGTATTTTAGATCCTGGAGTATTTAATCCTTATTGTTATTTGTTGGGGTTTTTCCGTCCAATCTGATTTTGGCACTTAGTGCTTCATAATAAAAAATTCCAAGTATTTTTTTTTCTCTAAAGGCACCACATTGTCATCAATCCCCAGGTCTGGTACTCTGGTTGTGTTAACAGACTGCAGAGAAGGTCTGTCCTGGCCAAGCATAGCAGAAACATATGGAGGGGCTCTACTTTCGGCCAGCTAGAACAAAGACAAAAAAGAGGTCTAGAAACTGAGTTGTGGGAAGTATCATTCCTGGTTGCAATCTGGTACCAACTAAGAAAGTGTATGCACTGTCTTGCCGTAGTCCTGCAAAATCCCCAGTGTGAGGTTTCTGTTGTGTGGTGTGTCAGCTTTCTTGCATCCTTACCACAGCTCCTCAGCCAAGAGGGGGGAGTTGCTTTTACAAATTGATTGAGGCTCAAAACCACAGGAAGCTGTCACTCACTGCCTTTAGGAGTAAGGCTGGAGAGGAGAAAATGACCCCCAAGGCCTATTCTGCAGTCCTGTGCTGCAGACCCTGCATTCCCTTCTGCTGCTGGGCAGACATGAGTGTTTCTGGGTTTTATGCTTTAAGTCTGGATTTCTTTCCTCCTCTCCCTGCAAGCACACATCCTGGGGAGCAATGGAGACATCCTGCCCTGGATATTTGACAGTTTCATCTCTGCTGGAAAGAGTGTGCTTGCAGTACCTCCAGATGTGTTGTAACCATTCCTGGAAGCCTGCTTTTGTAAGACGTCCAGAATAATTTGAGTAGGACTTGAATTCATAATAGTGGATAGAGACACCTCAGTTTTACACTCCCTTTTTTCCCTTGGACAAATAAAAAAATAAATAAGCAAATAAACCCCGAATTTACGGTACATTCACAGTATGCCTCAAAAGGAATTAAATTGCTTGATACTTCCGTTAGGTTATGTAAAACTTCTGACCTTTCACAGTATTATAGGTATGTTCCACAAATGTGTTTTTCAGTTCTGTAACACCATTGTAATGTGTGCCAAGAACAATAAAAGATCCACAGATGTGACTGAAAAAAAGACCTGTGATCATTCTGCCCTGGCTTGTTCCCTAGCATGTATAAAAGTATTGCTGGTTTAGAGTTGTTCAGAAAGATAAACCTTTCATTAAGGTGCTTACACTTTTCAAAATCTCTCAAACTCACTTTCTGTAAGTATTAATATCACTGCATGTGGTGAAGTGCAAGATTAGACAGTGTCTCATGAGTCCTTTTGCTAGGTATTTAGTTTGGTTCAATCCAGATTTTTACAGTAATCTACTAAAATATGTAATTGCTGCAGGAAGTAGTGTGATAGCTGAATAGAGAGGTTTTCCTTGTCAGTTAGTAGACTCATTATGGTATTAGTGCATGTATAGCTTATAAAGTATCACTGTTCTGTTATTAGTGCTCTCCTGAAAAGGAAATGTAAAATCAAGTCCATGGCTATTTATTTTTCATCAAGAATCCATGCAATGTGCACCTTTTCTTGCCAATTTGAAAATTTACCAAAAGCTATCAATAGTTCTCTGTGGAACAGCTAGGGTTTTGACCACTGAAAAGCCTACACAGAACTAGTCAAGGAAAATTACCTTTCCTTTCTGGAAATATCTGGGCTCCATTTATCCCATGGATGTATGAAAATACACATGCAAAACCTCTAAAGTGTTGTGGAATTTCTCAGGATAAAAGGGTTGTAATTGACAATTTTTTGCAGTGTTCATTACCATAATATCTGATAACTTTCACTTCACCATGGTTTTAAAAGGAAAAATAGTTTAATGATTTATTTTAAAATGCAGTGGCCAGTTAGTATTGAATGCCTAACTGTTAAGTGTAACTTGCATTCTGTTTCAATTTTTTCATTATCAGTAAAACATTTTAAAAATTTGAATGTTTCTGACATTACCTTTTCAATTCTGTTTTCATTTTCGATATTGTCCTATATCTGTCAGTCCTTTCTTTTCTTTGCATGGAGGTGAATCCTGAGTAGCCTGGTGTTTAAAAGCAGGAGTTAGTGATTTATGGTTAACAATATTGAAGGAGTTTGTGCTATCAAGCCTCATCCAGACCTCTGGGGCAGGTCCACACAGTATCCTTTCCATGAGGAGCAACTTCTTTCTGTCAGATTTTGCTCTGAAATGGAGACATGTTCCTGCAGATTTGATCCTCCAGCAGATCAGAACCGGCAGCGAAACTATTGATGGATAAAATCCCCTTTGTCAGTTCCTGTCCTCCTGTCTCCCTGAAAATTCTGTAACAGTTTCACAAAGCCTCTGTCCTTGATATTTAGCAATTAATAGCCAAACAATATTTTGAAATTATTTAGAATTTTAACACTATTGCATGTATGATAAAATCACACAAAAACAATAACATTAAAAGAGAAGTCACCTACCATGTTTTGTTTTCTTGGTTTAAAATATTTTTGTAGTTAAATAAATGTAGATGCTAAATCTAGGTTTTAAAAAATATTTTGTGTATTCTTGCTCAAAGTTTCTACAGTATTCCAGTGTCAATCTGATAATTGACTACACGATTTTTCAAATTTTTAAATCTTTTGCTTCTAGGCTTTCTGTATAAAATAAGATACAGCACCTTTGTGATATCACAACTCCTGAGTGAACATACATATCAAATGCAATTCATATGTTTTTGGAGATTAAATTAGAGGCATTTGTCTTGCTTACAATGTCAGTAAACGGAGTAAAACATATGCCTTTTGCATTTAGTCCAAACTTAAATATTTACATTCGTGCAAAGTCGTCTTGAATGTGTAGCCATTCCATTTCATTCTGGTTTTATGTGGCACTCCTTATTGTGGTATTTTTAAATCCAGATGTTACTTGTTCTCTCAGAACAATTGGATTTAAATATTAGTCTGAAAATTCCTCTGTCCTTTTTCTTTTAGGTGTTTGGAAATTCTGTTCTCAAAGCTTTTTTGTTTTTTTTTTTTTCCTTTAACATATAGTTTTAGATTTAAAAGCAGGGTTCACAGGCATGGAATGTGCCATAGCAGTGGGATATATTGGACCTCTCATTTGATTAGACAGTGTAGGTTCAAGTTTTATTCATTACATATACAAGGTTAAAGGTTATATTTATTGTTTGACAGGATCAAAAGCTAATGAAAGAGGCTGTCATAGATACATAGATTATCTTTTCAGTATCAAACCATCAGGTGATCTGCTTATTTTCTTCTTTGTTGAGATTTCCTTTAGAAGAATACTTAGGATATTAAACATTAGTCCAGGAAACATATACACAGCCCTTACTATACGGTGATTTTTGTGAGGTTCAAGACACTTAAAATGTGGTATGGTTTGTTTATATAAAATGATATGACTTTTACTCTTAAATTATAGTGAATGCATGGTTTTGACATGCTGCATTGTCCCTGCTCATTAAAGTGTAAACGGGAATTTCTCCTCATTTACTTCCAGTCATCCCGTTAAATAAAATGATTTCTTCACCAGGCAAAGTAATACTAATATTGACATGTGTATGAAACATCACACACCCATTCATTGAGTGGAAAAAATTATGTTTTGTTAATATAGAAGGTGTTTGACTGATGGGTGGTGATAAGCATAACCACTTTTCCTTATTACTGTGCCATTTCAAGAAAAGGAAGTGATAAAGCCCCAAGGCTTCTAAATGTAATAATGCAAATGAACACATCCAAGTGTGAATATTTCAAGGCAACCACATTTAATACTTCCAAAAATGTATATGCTGAGGAATGGCGTTTATGGGCTTATTAAGAGCTCTTAATTGGAAAAATGAAATAATTTTGTTTTATTAGTAAAATTAAACTTCTCTTTTTATCATATGCAACTCTTCCATCAGAAGAAAAACTACACACAATTGAAGCCACACAATTAAACGTGTTTTTCTTAAATAAAAATTATTTACTGAGTGAAACTCAGGCACTAGGAATCTGTGAGTGCGCTTATATTTGATATTGTTGATATCTGCTTTTCATATTAGGATGCTGAAGAAAAATCTGTTTACAAATTTGGACGAAATTGCAATTTATTTTTAAGTTTAAAGTGTCATCCTAAGACATCCTATTTATAGGTTGTTCTACAGTGGGTGTTTTTTAATAAAAAAGCAAGCAGCCAGGAAAAGCTCAGTCAGTTTTCAGCTGGAGCCAAATAAAGACAGGTTCAATATTCCTTTGTACCCAGCTACAATTTTGTGCAGTAGATCACAAAAAAAAAAAAAAAAAAAAAAAAAAAAAAAAAAAAAANGTAGCTGCTGCATGAATTAGAGTCAAGTTAAGCAGAATATTTCAGTGACTAGATAAATAGGATGCTACATTCTGTTCTGCTTTCATGAGACAATATAGTTCTATATGGCACATAAATTCCAAAACTAACATAACATGTGTGGTGGATATCAGAAGCCAGATATCTAAAGAGATTAACCAGGTAAAAAAGAAAGATGTAGTAGTGTGTTTTTAATGTTAGAGTAAATACTTGCCTTATTTTTAAATGGAAGAAAGAAACAAAATAAACTGAAGTAGCAGGTTTTAGTACATCAAAAGTGAGGTGGCTGAAGAGGCATTGTCATACACTGACCTGTTCTGTTAGTTTGGAGTAAAAAAAAAAATCTTATGAAACCATTATATGGGAAGTTAATTCTATTTAATATGAGTTCTTTCAGAGGCTTTTTGCAATAAAAAGACAAACAGTGTGTTTGGAAAAAGCATTTTATAGATCATTGTGGAAAGAACTTTTTAAATAATGCTCAGAACAATTTATTTTACTTAAATTCAGTTTCTCTATTTGTCTTATGGTTAAGATTATAGACTGACACTTAGTATATAGATTGAGCTTTGCCATTATATTGTTTGTGCAAGTAATTTTAATCAGTGCACACACCAACAGAATCTCAGTCAAATGGAAATAATATTATTTTCTTCTATTACGTGAAGTTGCAGGTATTGATCCATAAATAAAATTTATCTGCATTTTATAGCCATTATATTAGATTAAAACTGAGGTGGTTGACCTTCTGAGCTGAGAATGGCATAGTCAAGTTATGGAAAGTGACCAAAACTCCATATATCCTACACATTTCACAAGAAATGTGAGAGACTACCATTACTGTAGAACTTGTCATCAATAGTACCCATGCCTCAGCAGAGTAAAACTGGCTTAGCTTGCTACATTATACAACTGAGATTTAAGGTCTTCATCTTCACTGAAGGATGAACTCATACCATTACCTTGGGTAACAGCATTTTCCCACATGGATATTAAAATAACACTAAAGAAGCCAGGGACAGACCTTGCACAATTTATTCCCTGCTATTTTATTTATGGAGATTTTTTGCTTTCAGAAAGTTCCCCGTCTTTCAGTATACAAAAGCTGTTCTATTTGGGGTTAGTCAACAAGTTTTTAAATTCAACATCAACAACAATAACAAAAGAAAGAGATTTGAGTACTTTCCACTAGCATTTTCAAGGTATGGTTTCCTGAATCTGGAGACATGTCCTTTACATTAAAGTGCAGAGAGGTGGCTCACATCAGTGTCTCTGTGACTGCACAGAGAAGGGAGATCAGATGTTTCTTGGATTTCTTCACTGCAGGCCAGAGATAACTTATGTAAGGCTGAAGTGGAAGCTGCAGAGTTGTGTAAGCTTGAGCAGCTCCCAGCTCTCCTCCCCATGCAGTGCTGCATTAAGACAGTTATGCCACTTCTGGGATCCCAGTTGTCCTCTCTGCATAAATAGGACCATGATTGCACACTCCCCCCTCTAGAGTAGCTATGGGACTTCCAGTTCACCTTCCTGTTGCAAGCAATCTCATATGCAAGACATACCTAAGCAATCTCATGGACTCTATAAAAACTTGTTGAATGAGAGAAAATAACCCATGTCTCCCGAATCCCAGGCTGTCAGACAGATCACTAGTTCATCCAATCCAGGATCTGTCCTGAGAAGTTGAGGTGAGACTTTCTAGTTGAAGACAAGCTCTTGCTCCTTTCCCTCCTTTCCCTTCTTTCCCTTCTTTCCCTTCTTTCCCTTCTTTCCCTTCTTTCCCTTCTTTCCCTTCTTTCCCTCCTTTCCCTCCTTTCCCTTCTTTCCCTCCTTTCCCTCCTTTCCCTCTTTCCCTTCTTTCCCTTCTTTCCCTTCTTTTCCTTCTTTTCCTTCTTTTCCTTCTTTTCCTTCCTTCCTTCCTTCCTTCCTGCCTTCCTGCCTTCCTGCCTTCCTCCCTCCCTCTCTGGGGAAAGGACCCCAATAAAGATTCTTCCCAGAGATTTTCCCATGAAAATTGCAGTATCATGCAAGAACAGAAATGTCTCTCATTGGTATTTCACATACAAGACTCCATTATATTAAGACAATGTCCTGTGCGTTTCGGGATTTTTCTTCAAATGAATCCTAAAGCAATTGAAAGGGAAAAAAAAAAGAAAGATAATGACTCCGAGAAGAATATTGATGAGGATGAAAGTAATCTAGAATACAGCTTTTCAGGTTCATCATTTAATACAATTAATCATATATGTTCTGAACGTAGATTATTTTAGCTACTTGTACAGGCATTTTTATATGAAAATGGGAATGCACGATCTTGCATCGTTATGCCTTTTGTCTTTTAAATTGAAGCAACACCTCTCATTGAACAACCCAGAAAACATGATAGTATCTTTGTATTAGTATTTTATTTGACTTTAAAAATTATTCTCAAAATCTTAAGAGAAATAACCTTTTTAATAAATACAACTATATATATTACATTAAAATGTTATTTAAGGATACTGGTCAAACTGTCATTAAAATTTTGCTAGTCTATAAAATAAAATACCTCATAATTATTTTGAGCATCAGTTATACCTCACAGGCCTTGTTACTGTAGTCAATTAACAGTGAAAAATGAAAACACATTGCTTATTTGATGAAAGACTTCTAATAAGCATCAACTGTGTTTTGAAAGGCCAGGAGTTTTCCATATTTTCAATCTTGCATTAATCATCGTATTCATTCTCCACTGTGCCTTCAAACCTACAAAATGGTGACAGATGACATCTCTGTCTTCCATAGCCTCAGAGTTCACTGCAGCATAGGATAAGATGCACCTTCGTAGTGGAGGGAAGAGATATTCTCAGGGTGTTTCTCCATTACCAAATACAATCTCACCAATTTGTCTGCTATTTTGTGTTCTCTTCTCAGAGGGGGTGAACATTTCATTTTAATAGACTATGGTGTGAATTACTGCTCTAGCTCTTGAAATGTGCGGTTGGGACTGGAATTTTTTCTGCCAGAGAAGTGGATGCACAGTATCTTAATGAGGGTGGTGTCAGCAGGATCCATCCAGTCCCCAAAACAACCCAGAGCCTGATATAATTTAGCAAAGTGCACATATATCTGCACAGTTTGTCAGTCTAATGGGAAAAGAATGTCTCTTTCAAGGAAGCTGTTGAACAACCATTTTTATATAATGATAACTTAAAGGCTATAATACTGCCAGTGGGTTTCCTGACACTGGCAGGATGTGTAACAAAACCAAGTATAACAAAAATGCAAATATTTATTTTTTCCTATTGCCAGTATTTGGGAAATGAGCCTGGAAAGTGTTAAGGAATGGCTCATACTTCTCTTTCAAGAATGTTTTGTGAGATCTTTCAGTGCAGTCTGCACCAGATAACACCGATCCTTTGGGATTACTCAATCATTTTACACATATAAGAAACTATTAACATCTCCATGACACAGCAAAGTATTAAGCATCCAGAATGCTTAATATGAAAAATACTGAAATCATAATGTTTAAAATGTAAGTGTTCAGCAAAGACTGCTATTTAAAAACAAGCTCTAAACCAGAAAATATCATGTTCTATGTCAGCCTTGTATGCATCCATCTCAAAAAACATTGCAGTGCTGAAAGAATAAAATACTTGCAGCTTTAAAATTTTTTATTTACATATCTAGTGTAGTGAAACACAGAGATTTGACCTTCTACTGGTATTTCCTTTCTGAATTACTTGGGATTTTAATTCAGTAGAAAAATTTTGCAGTGAAATAAAATGCAAAAATAGTGTTAACATTTTGAAAAGGGTCAAAGTCCTTGCTTATGCATTTATTTTTCATACCCTTAATAATATAAATTCTAATTAAAATTTGATTAAGGCAAATCAAGTAATAATTTCAAACTACAAAAAGTTTATACAATTATTTGGTATTAAACTGCATTATTTGGTATTAAACTGTTTGGTTAATTTTACTGTAAAAGCTAAAATCTGTATTTTCTTTATCCCAGTAACTTTTGCATCACACAGTAACAAATGCATTTTGCAAAAAATGATGAGATAAAGTGGGTTAAAAATCATAAAAAGCTTGTCTTCCTCAAGTAACCACATCAAAACCAATAGTTCCCACTACTGCCTAACATCTCTTGTATTTCACCTGATTTGTATAGATTGTCCTTTAAGTTTACTCAGAATGGACTTTGAATTTGTGAATAATTCTATTGTTTTCAAGTACCAAGCTTGTTTGCATTGTTCAGTAAAACGTGGCTTTGTTCAGTCAGAAAGCACACCCAGTCCTGAGGACTATGCATGGTTTTTAAGTATTTCTGCTTAGGATCACCAGACACCATCAGCAGTTCCGCGTGAAATCTTTTCATCATGAAGTGCGCATTACAAAGTATCCTGTGTGAGCAAAGTCAGTTTTCATTAGCTGTGTGATTATGGTGAATGACAGCAACAGAAATATTAGTTTGGCCTCAATGCATTTTAAATGCAGTTTTAGAAGTCTATTTCCAGAACAATGTTGCTGAACTAATTGGGAAACAACTTATACTTCAAGAAGGTCTTGAAAGTTTGCAGATGTGGATCACTTATATTTGTCAGTTAAAATAAGGAAACTCATAAGACTTTTAGTACACAAAGCCTTTGAAAACAAACTCTAAGCTAACAGCAATCTCAGGGGTTACTACAGCATGGAATGTGTTTGGTTGCAGTCTCCTGTGCAGTGAATTTTAATGCAGAATTAACCTATGCCTTATCAGACGTGCTGCCCTTCAACTGATAATATATGTGACCTCTTATCACTTTACAGCCTATTGGTGCTTTGAACCCAAAGAGAGCTGTCTTCTATGCAGAGCGGTATGAGACATGGGAAGATGATCAGACTCCACCTTATCATTACAACACCCACTACTCTACATCTACTTCTACCTTGGCTTGGCTTGTTCGAATTGTGAGTATTTCTGGATCCTGGTTTTCATGAATATTATTATTTACAGCATCTCTTCTGTCACTTACCATTGGGGTTTTTTTTGTTTCATTTTGTTTTTATAAAATTACCTTTCTATTAAAATTCATAATTCCTCCCTACCTTAAAATCTCAGAAATTCTCTAGATATACTTGATATACTCATTGTAGTGATCAGGGAGTCCTTCCTACCCAAACAGTCCAAAATAATTAATTTAAACATAAAATGGTGGTGGTATGAGGACTGATATACAATCAGAAAAATGCCTCTAAAACTAAATCCACTCCCAAAAAATATCTCTAGATAATACACAAATCTGATACTGCTCCTATTCATTTATTATTTTCAGCTAGGGACAGATCCATGCAACATTAAAAAAAAAGCCTTTTGTAAGAACATTAAACTGTCACATTGAGAAGGGAATTATATAACCAGTTTTATATTAAAGCAGCATATTTTATGCAAATGAACTATGAACTATGCTTTTAAATTAATGAATATCTCTACAGTTTTCAGAAATGTAAAAATGTGGATTCTCACTTCAAACCATTATGTCAGTTCTGGAAACCTCATGCTCCTATGACCAAGACCAGATTTAGGGAAGGGAACCAAATTTCAAAGATAGAATGAATCTGAATTCAGTGTGTGTTATCACAATTATTTACAGAATTAAGAGTGTTGATGAGACACTGAAAATTTCACAGAGAAAACTGAAACAATGAAAAATTGAGTGACAGTGTAATTACTTAAGTTGAAGTAGTACAACCTGCCAATAAAAATCTGTTCCATAAGGTGTATTCTAAGCATGTTTTGCATACAACCAAGCAAAACAGCCACACAAAGCTTGATAATCAAGTTTTTACCCATCTCAGCTTCCCTTAGACATGTTCTTTTTTTTCTGCTCAGAAGGGAATTCATGTGTCTGTGAGTTCAGAATATATTTCTTAAACTATGGGAAACTAAGTGTTGATTACACTCCTGTGTTGGGTGGTCATGTATTCCTTTTAAATGTTGCTAAATTATTCATTTACTGAATACACTTTATGGTACACATGTGCTTCTTTGTTGCCTTAAAGTAGATTAAAAACAGTAGTTTTATTTGCATGTTCATCTATTAATTTTGGCTGCTGTACAGCAAAAGATACTCTCTTGCTACTTGGCAAATTCTCAGATCTGGAAGTCTACTTAGAGGCTGAATGTACAACACACCAAGGAGTATTCATTTCCTGTATTAGGCTAATTCAATGTCATTTTTACTACTGTTGTTTATGTAATACTGTAGATGTTCTTGCTCTCTTTGTGTTCTCATCCAAAAGTGCAAGGCAACAAGGTCTTTGTCTTGATAGCCTTGCAATACAGACCTTACAAATTACATGTGTTAGAGCAAACAATATATGTGACAATAGAAAGCAGAAGTGGAAACCACTGATATCCAAAAGAAGTTGCCAATGAAAAGGTGAAAGCAACAGGTAACTTAAATACAGGGACACTCTAGGTATTTTAAAGATTATTTAAATATGATTAACCAGCAAGGAAAAGTAGTCTCTAATGGGAGCAGACAACAGAAGTGTAAGAAGACAAATCCAGAGAAAGATTGAACCTCAGAGAAGGAAAAAAAGATAATAATATGATAAGACTGGATAAGGCAGCAAATGAAGACCCTAAATAGATACTTGAAAATAAGTGTGGATAGAGGAAAAGATTATGCCAACAAAGATTACAAAGTCATAGTGATCTATAGAGAGATATTTTTGTTACAAAATGAAGGACAAAATATCCTAAGGGAGAAGATTGTGCCAGTGAAATAGATAGATAAGGCTAGGTCAGATTTCTGTAAGTTGAAGTAGTATTTCTTGCCTGTGAATTTCTTAAGCTAGAGCTTTGATGAGAGTTTGTGAAGAAGACTCTGTAAGAAAAGGTAAATTACAATCTAGTCCAGAAAGAGAAAGAGATTAAGAGATTAAGAGATGCAGAGGTTCAGACAGAAAAACACTTTCAGTGTTTGGAAAGACTGGAGAAGAGTGATGGGAAAAGATGTGTTACTGTAGAGCTTTTGGTAGAGTGACAACAAACTGAGAGTGAAGGACAGGACTACAAACTAAAACCATAGGAGAAGACTGTATAAACCAAATAAAAAGAGAAAAGGAGAAGCAAAAGAAAGAGAAAAAAGCAAGGAAAGAAATGAAAAATCTATGACAAAACATAAATTGGAAATGAGAGTTTAGACAGAAGCAGAACAAAACAGTATGTAGTAATGGGGATCCAAGGGGAGAAACTGCCTGCCTAGACCTTAGTATTGGAGGAAAAAGTCTTTGCTGTAGGTAAGGAAATTTCAGCCACTCTGAACTATATATATAGAGAGAGAAAATTGTGTAATTGCCACAAAACCTCAAAAATTATTTTAGGTTTTGCTTTTCAGCTTTGACAGATGCAATCTGGTTTCTGTCACTTGTCTTCAAAACATTGCTATTAATATAATATTTTTGAGTTAAGTCTATGATAATCTGTTCCCTACTGCCTTATATTTCCCTCAGTTGCTTTCCCTTATCTGATGTGTTGTGGTGGGTTGGCTCTGCCTAGATGTCAAGTACCACCAAAACTGCTCTACTACTCCCCTCTTCAGCTAGGCAGGAGAGAAAATATAAGGAAAGACTCATGGGTTGAGATAAGGGCAGGGAGAGATCTCTCACCAATTACCTTCATGGGCAAAACAGACTCAGCTTGGGGAAATTAGTTGGAATTATTACTGATCAAATGAGTGTAGGTTAATGAGAAAATAAAGCTAAACCTTAAAATCACTTTCCTTCCTTCTTCTGTGGACTTTACTCCTAAATCCTCTCTCTCCTCTCCACCAACCCAGGGGAATGGGAAATGGGGGCTCTGCTCAGTTCATCACACACTGTCTCTGCCACTCTTTTCTCCTCGGAAGACTCCACATTCTTCCCCTGCTCCAGCTTGGGGTCCCTCCCATGGGAGACAGTTCTCCATGAACTTCTCTGAAGTGAGTCCTTCCCATGGGCTGCAGCTCTTCATGAACTGCTCCGGCATGGGTCCCTCCTACAGGGTGCAGTTCCTCAGGAACAGACTGCAACAGAGGGTCCCTTGTGGGCTTACAACTGCTGCCAACAAACCTGCTCCCACATGGACCCCACTCTCCCTGGAAACACAGGTCCCTGCCAGGAGCCTGCTTCAGTGCAGGCTTCCCAGGGACTTCCTCAGGCATCCACCTACTGTGGCATAGGTTCCTCCAGGGGCTGCAGGTAAATCTTCACTCCCCTCTGGACCTCCATGGTCTGTGGGGCACAGCTGTCTCACCATGGGCTGGAGGGGGATCTCCTCTCTGGAGTCTGGAGCACCTCCTGGCCCTCCTCCTGCACTGACTTTGTTGCCTGCAGAGCTGCTCCTCTCACATATTCTCATTCCTCTCTCTAGTATTCTGTAATTTTTCCCTGACCCTTAAGTCTTTTATCATGAAGGCACTTTGTCATACTGACAGGATTGGCCTTGGTCAGAGGCAGGTCCATCTTGGAGCCAGCTGGCATTGGCACTATTGGATATGGTGAAAGCTTCTCACAGAAGCCACCCCTGTAGCCTCCCCCACTACCAGAATTTTGCCACACAAACCCAATACATGTATCAGGCTAGTTTTTTTAAAATACACTGTATGTCTTAGCCTCAGTTCTGTGTAGTTAATTTTGATATCTCTGCCTTTGTTTCACCATTAATACATATTCTGTTGTATGCATTTTTGTATAAATTAAATTGAATATTTTTAGTTTATTGCTAGGTTACCTTACCACCCAAAGATTCATTTTGTTCATGTGCATTTCCTCTGGAGCAGTGAATATTTAAGTTGCAGAAGATGGAAGAGTTTAAACCAAGAATGCCACTTCAGAATGCCATATAGTCCAGTGACTTGACCTGAAAAGTAGACAGAAGTAAAAAAGAAAAATAGAAGAATGAATTCTGGCTTGAATCACATAGAATGTGCATATCAGCATTGGTTTCAGATTTTTAGGAGAAGTAGGATAGAGTTATGGTACAATTGAATATTCTCAGTAATTGCTACTGAAGAAGTTACATTTTTGTAAATCAGTTGCATCTTCATGGAAACAGAGACCAGTGTTTGAGAGCAAGATTCACTACTGTGGTAGTTAAGATGTTTTTAGAGAATACAGTAGTTTCACGAATATAAGCCACACGGACTATAAGCCGCATCTCTGGGTATTGGCAAACATTTCGTTTTTTGTCCTTAAATA
>PYHW01010828.1:75250-98256 GCA_013186435.1 Turdus rufiventris | reverse complement strand
CAGAAAATCTAATATGGGAGTAACAGATGAGGTATGTTAGCCAATAAATATTTTCTCCAGATAATCCCTGACCTGTCTGTTGAGGGATACATTAGGGATTAAATATGCTGTTTAAAATAGGAGTTTGTTAATTAATGAATATACAGGGAAGATGAGTTTAGAAAATAATGTTGAATTGATTTGTTTTCATTTGATTCAGCTTAAGATGAAAATAGATGAATAAAAGCAGATTCAAAAATGAACTGAATATTTAAGGGATACCAAAACAAATAGAAAGCATTCATAAATCATCTAACAAGAAAAAAATCTGTAGAAATTAGGGGAGATTTAATACCAGCATTCAATGTACTGCACCACCAAAATAATTTATTGTATGTTAATACAAAGCTTCAATAGCCTAAGCAAAATACTTCAATGCACTTCTATTTTTTCTTCAGTTTAAGAAGGAAACTTTAAGATCAACAGAATGGCACAAAGCTTATCATGATACCAAAGGTTTATCCTTAGGTTGTAATAACTAGAGTATCTCATGGCTGTCCACCTGAAATAGCCTGCTTAGTCATTATTCAGAACTATTATGTTCTCAGAGAACATACGTTGTTTTTTCTTTTTCCTTGTCCAGTTTTTAGTATGGATTCTTTATGGATAAAGCAAATGCTTAGTGCTTTCTTTGCTGGAAAGCATCAAGTGTAAGATATACCTAGAAGTTAGCCACAAGAAGAAAAAATGTGTTTTAGGAGCTGGATACAGGTAGAAAAATGTGTATATGTGTGGGGTAATTTAATGTCTAAAGTGGAGACACATAAATGCTATGAAATATGCAAACACATGAAGGAGAGAATTATTTGTCAAGGAACAAAGAGGCGAAACTCAGAGGAAAAGGATCAGAGTGGAAAAATGCATATTTAAGCAAGAGAGTATGAAAAGTTAGGGAGAAGTGAGTATTCTCTGAGTTTGAATATCCCCACAAAGTGAAGTAGCAAACTCCTTATTTGTAAAATTTTTTTTTTTGGTTTTTTCCCCCAGACTGGCAAAGTACTGGCAAGGCCCTTTGATTTGCAGAGTCTGTGTTTCTTAGTGATCAATCAAGAATGAGTATAGCAGCTAATTGTTGCTGTTGTTTGTTGCTTAAGATCTTAATGAACTTCATTTCTCAACGCCATTACATCAGGGACAACTTTTCCCTGAGCCTTTGAAGTTCATTCTGCAAAATGATAGGGAAATGAACTATTATTAGTACTACAAACAGCTCATTTTTTCAGATTAGTTATACTACTGTTTAGAATGCCTTGCAATGCTTTCAAACATTTTATTTAAGTTTTCAGGGACTTGAAAAGCAGTGAGGTTTGGGGAACTACTAAGAAACGCCCTCAAAATTTCTGCCCATTTTTGTCACTCTCCTAAGAGCAGCATCCACTGTCTGGCACAACAGAAAAACTTCAGCTCTGAGAGTGTAAATCATTCAAAAACCAGTGGTCAGCTGTCTGGCAACTTCTAGTACTTATCCAGCAGTCCTGTTAGAAAGCCAAGAGTATGCAAAAGAGAAGATGTGTACACATTGTGTGTGAGTACAGAATCTGAAGGCGTACTCTTTGTTGAAGTTTTCTATATATTTGCATAGCTTCTTCTGGCTCCACATGTAGCTGTACATGGGGGAAGGGGCTTGGCAGTGTGGATTTCCTTGTGATATACATTCTTTAAGTTCTTTTCCCATTCTAAAGATATTTTTTAATCTTTATAGTAACTATTTAGTGCATGGAATACAGGCTATCCATCAAAGTAGCAAACTTTCAAAACAGTTAAGACTAGCAAGTGTTCATTATTCATGTGTTTCTTATCATACATTTGAAATTCATCTGAGCTGCTTTAAGTACATTTATCTCTGATTTTACTAATCTCATTAATTATTGTGGCACAGGTTATGAAATAATTTTAAAACAGTGTGTGTAATGAATTATTCTGACATTTTTCATTGCTATGTGTTGTAAGATGGCCACAATTTTTGCTCTCAAGTACTGTATTAAACAATTATATGAATTGCCTTTATTCTCTATTAACAAGGTCTAATTAAAAAAAAATAGAAAAGTAAAATCTAGAGAGCTTTTTGCATCAGTTACTGTTAAGAACCAGGACTATGAAGTACATTATTTTCAAGTGCTTCAGTAAATGCTGAAGCAGTTCAATTTTAACTAATGAACTGAGATTTTTAAGTACTGCAGCCACTTGCCACAACTGTTCTTTTACAGCCTCAATGTTGTCTAAAAAATACGTCCAAACCACTTTCACAGAATTCTGCATTCAAATTTAAAAACCTAATACCTGAAATTTTCCAAAGAATGTGTATCTCTTTAGGAAACTACATTTCTGTGGGTCCGGCTCCTTTCCTCCCATGCTTGTGTCCTCCCTGGCATTCCGTCTCTGTTTCTCCCTCTCTTTTCCCCTCCTTCCTTCTCCCCTTTGAATATGTGTAGTCTCTTCTGGAGCTGAATTATTTCACACTGAGCTAATGAAAATAGAGCTGTGGCAGTAGTTTGATCAGCCTGAAAACAAGCTGAAATTCTGGCATCTCGAATTGTGGCAAAAAGTAGACCACCTTTGAAAAATGTAGTGTATGAAAGATTATTGCTCAACAAAGGATTGAAGATTTACTTAGACCATTTTGTTCCTTACTCTCAGGTTGTTTTGATTCATTTTCAAGAAACTCATTCACCTACAGTGGATGAAACGGAATTAATACAGTATGTGCTGTGTTAGAGTGGTAACACACAAGGGAGAACCTGGATAACACAGTTTATTTTATTGTGTCTCCCTTTATCAACCTCGACCTTCTCTCGAGATAATCAGTACAAGCTGGACGAAGAATGAGCGTTCGCAGAGTGACCTTTGAGGAAGCAAGTCACCCGGAAATGACCATAACTTGGCCAGTCAGCTTGCACATTTTTTTTCCTTTCTAACTCCCCTCCCCACCCCCCCTCCAGTTTTTGGTAACATTGACTTCCCCCGAACCTCCTGTTCAGACACTAATCTTTCCTAATACCTCTCAAACTCGTTATATTGCTTTTTGAATAGTCTGTTTAGTAGTTAGAAAGGTAGCTCTGACAAAATGTCAGTAAAGTGGCTTAGTGTGAAATGGAGGAACTCATGACTGACTCATTGACCCAGTACTAGATTCTTGTGGAATTAATGGATGCCAGGGGATCAGCCTTTTGGGAGAAAAAGAAAGAAAGAAAGAAAAAGAAATGGAAGCTTTAAAACCTTGAAGTGAATTATACTAGAGAAGTGAAAACGTCTGGGTTGAATTTGATTTCATTGGGAGGCCATAAAATGGTATACCCTTAGCAAAACATATTAAACAGAAATGTCAGATTTGATGCAAGTGGTGTACAATTATAGCAGTGTTAATAGCAGTCCTCTATCACCTGAAGACATATTTTTAAAGTTTAATTTCTCAGCAGTTTGGATTTGTCACAGGCTTGTAAATTAGAAAATGCATTTGGGGGATGATTTCTTATAAGACACAAGGCATATAATACTGTTAACTATACCTTGGGGTTTTAGTATAGCTATTAAAATAAACTAGAGATTGCATTTACAGACAAGAAATGTCTGTTATAATATTAATTTTACTTTTTTTATTTTTTTAATACACCCTTCAGTAGCTTTACTGCATTGTTCTTCATATGAGAAGAGCCAAGCTTCCTGGGCAGTTTGAAAGGCAGCTGACTATTAAATGATAGAAAGCTAACCTGTCTTATTAGAAGTGTGAATGAAAGGGGAGTAGAGGAGGTTACCAGCTGGTGAAATGTCAAGGACAGCTAGACAGAAATTACTGCAAATAGATTTAGATCACTAAAATCCCTATTTTTATTAACTCTTTGAACTCTAGATATTTCTTGTGGTAAGAAATTGCCCGTGACAGGTAATGTATTCAGAAAGATTCCTTTAGAACTTCCAATATGTTTTGGCAAGTGCAATGAAACCAATAATATTTACTGAATAGTGTCAGTTGATCCAAAATTATAGGTCAACTGAGTTGAATGCAATAATATATGCATTTTAAATACTTAACTGATATGTGAATATTTTAAAAATGCCAGACTTTTAAAATAACATTGGTATTGTGTGTCTTCTTTCTTTGCGTTCCCTCATCTTATGCCTGCTAAATGATATAACTTGTAGGGAAGCTGTTTTATGAGCTTGTTCATTTGTTTTGGTATTTTGCTTCATGTCTTGATTTGCACTGGCTAACAAAATGTGTGTATTGTAGGAAATAAATATTTTGAGATTTGGGTTTCATGAACATTTGTAGCTTGAAACCTAAATTTCTCAAAGTCACATTAGCTTCAAACTAGCGTTTCTTTGCACAGATCTGGCTTTACATTTACCTTTTACCACTACTGCCACTGAAGGTGCTATAGGAGTTTTAAGAAACCTCTTATCAACTATTTTGTCTGTCAAGCAGAAAGCAGACTGGGAGACAGAAGGTCCTCTGCGTTCTATCCCTTGACGTAAATACTATCTCTGAGATACATTTTTCCCTTGCTAATTTTTGAGTCTCCTTGTCCCTATCTTGAGGGTGAATTTAACAGTGAGACTTCTGAAGTAGGAAACTGGTGATTTGTAAAAAGCTGTGTTGGATGACAAATTACACTCTGCTCTGAAATGAATGAAAAATAGCAGATGCTGTCAGAAAAGTATGCGATCTCCATTTCCAATGTAAAGACTACAAAGGTTGACAAAAACATTTATTTTGGCTACTGTGTGATGAACATGTGACAAAATATGATACGGCCGAAGTATATAGAGAAGTAAATTAAGTTATGGATTGTTTAGCAATAATTTTGCAAGCTGATTTGGGAAGGTTAGAGGGATATTTTGCATTTCTGTAACTAAAACAATGGAGCTATACATCATTGTCCTTAATTTAGACTTTTAGGAGCTTGAAGGCTGTTCAAACATGTAATAAACAATGCAAAGAGAAAACAGTAATTTATTCTCTGTATCTGAGATGAATTGATAGCTAGGATAAGGAAAAATTGACATAGATTATATAATGAAGGATTCAGGCCAGATGATTTTCCAGATGAAGAACAGTGAGACCAGTTGATGGAGGAATTCTGGAACTGCTCTCACTCAAAATCTGGGACAGCAGGGTAGACAGATACCTTGCAGGATAGCTGTCATAACTGAACCTCATCTGGAATGGAGGAATGGACACGGCTGCCTCTCTAAATATCACCCTGAAACAGCTATTTATTTGAGGTATCTGTTTCCTGTCCATAACAGAAAAAGCACCAAAAGAGCATTTCTCTCTAGTCGTAATCTTTACTAGACTATGAACTGGCACATATCCATTTGTGAAACAAAGAAAATCCAAACTCTGGCTGAGAAAGATGTTAATAAGTTTTGAAAATAGCTCTAGCCCTTGCTAGTGTTATCTTTTCCTGCATTCTTTTATCCATTCTTGCAACTTTCAGTGGCTTCTTAGCTAACATGATTCTCTCTGGGCCTCAGTTGTCATCTTGTCGTCTCCTCTGAGGTTCACTCCTGTCTACTCCTTCCTTTTCCCAGAGACCTCCTGGGCTCCATCCTTGCTGCCACACTGTCCTTGCTAATCCTTCCTCTCTCTGCCTCTCCCAGTTTATACTTCTCTTAGTGAAAATGTTCAGGGGCACTGGGGAGAATATTTGCTTTTCCATCCCCAGCCACTGCCTGCCATTGGCATGAGACAGAAGAGACAGTTTCTTCAATTTCTCACAGCACAAATAAGAATACATAACAGTGCACACATAAGAAAAAAATTTCTATCATGCATCTCTAGCTTGGCTCTATTTCCTATGCTTCTAAGTAGCTAAATACACGAATCATAGGTTTATACATATGGGGTGCCACAGGCTTTCCTACTGGGCCTGCATTTTAGTATATATTAATTCATCCTCTAGAAATGAGAAAGGGATATATATATCTGAACTATTTTTAAGTGTTGTGGTTTTTTACTCTAAAGAGTGGAGACAGCACAATTACAAGAGGAATATCAAATGCTATGAAAGAAAACTGAATGTTTAATACAAATTATGGGAAATATGTAAGTATCTGGGAAAGGTCACATGCGACATGGCTCACATTTCAAGAAAAGGTTCAATTCATGCTAAATAGTACTCAAATAAGCAACATAATTGTAGGCTGCATTAAAATAACATTGAAGAGAATGCTGAGACTATTACACAGTGGGTTAGTTAATATTTTTTGAGTACTATGTTTAGGTTTTTTTTTTTACTTTGACTGAAAAAACCCCAAAACAACCTACCAGGAGATGTGTAACTGAAATGATTAGGATTCTAGGGAGAGTGTTATTTGAAGAGGATTTAGAAGTCTGCCACTGGTTAATTTCCAGAGCACAGGAATAAGACAGTTCAAGCTAAACATACGCAACACAATAAATCTTAAAAAGAAAGTTAATCACATAGTTTTGTTTATTCTATTTCTATTTATGTTTTCTGCTATACCAGACAAGGGAACATTAAATTACCCTGAAAGCAAAGAGCAACAAAGATAAACTTACTAAATAGAAATACCATTTAAAATTCTCAGTGATTTAAATCCCTTTGTTTCAATATACACTTACACCCAAAAGGTTAGTAGAATTCAGTTAAACACTAGATATGTCTCTGTGTGGCATAAATCTTTCAGGTATGTTAGATGTAGAAGTCCACAGTTACATGCTATGACATTTAAAACTGAAAAAGGAAATTCGACAAATAACTTTTCTTTAATGGAATCAAAGGACTTGGTTGCTGTAACATTGCAGGTTAGTATGCTACCACATTAAATAAAAATTCATAGTAATTGAAACCAGTGTTATGTGCTTCAAGGTTTATATATAAAGTAGAAACAAACTTTGCTAACTTTTTCCTTAATAAATTCTATTTAATTTGAATATTAGCTTTAAGATTAACTCTGACTTTTTGATATTTCTGAGGTCCTTGTGAATTTTTCCACTTTTTAAGGCAATGCTCGTAGTTTGTCAGTGATTTGTGTGATAGCATATTGGGTTGTGAGCTCTGACTTAGTGATTTGTTGAAGTCCTGAAAGATTTCTGTATACTTTTCTCCAACTGTGAGGATAGTTCATAGTTCTTTGGGCTCCATTAGAGAATTACAGAGGAACCTGAGATTTAGTGAATCATGTTTTGGGGGAAGGGGGGAAGACTGCTCTTAGAAATTATCTGAATAAATTAGAGGTGTATATAATAAAACTTAAGATAGGCATTAATTGAATATTTTTCTTTTAACATTATAGTTATTCAGGATTTCTCTTATTTTAGCTTTGCTCTAGCTTTTGTTTTATTATGTACTGCATCTAAAAATTTAATATTTTTTTCAGTTTGGAATTGCAGCTTGTTTCATATTGAGTTATTTGGGTTCAGGCATATCTCACTTAATGTTTTGTACTTGTTAGATACTGATTGGATTTGCATTTTGGTCTTTTTCTATATTAGTATGCTATGATGTAAAGAAGTAATTAAATTGCCTTCCTAAACATACTTAAAATTGCAAAGAATACACTTTTTTTTTAACTTAAATTTGAAAGGATGCTTTAACTGTTCTATTCTCTATGGAGTTGCAGATCAGATTTAATTAGATAAGTTTGTGTCTGCAGTGGGTTTTTTTGTTGGCTTCACATGTCGGCAGCCTTTGAAGGGACCACAAAGAGACTCAGATTTCAGGTGCTGTGTCATCAGTTTTGATCATTTACACAACAGAATGCCATAATGCTTTTAACAATGCAATTTTGTGATTTTAATCCATATCTGGATATTAGAGAAGAGATAGTGGGCATTAAAGCTTTTTTGTTTCTATTGCAGTTCAATAATTAATCCTGAAATAACAGGAACAAATTGAAATACTCATTATGTCAATATGGATTCCTGTTTAGAGATCCTGGAAATTGGGAAAAACTTCACACCCTAAGTTACCTATAATTTATTATATGTTGCAGTTATTATCTTTCACATTTTAAGTATTATTTATATCTGTTTGAAGGACATTTTTTGTACTGATATTTTTCCCACTGTGTATCCTTGAATTTTTCTTAAAGTAGGAAAAGTTCATTCACCCTGTATTATTTTTCATTATATAAGTAATCAGCTTACCACCTTTTCTTATGCTCTTAAAGAATTAAAGAAAGCAAGATCAACACACTGTTATATCTGCAAATTTTCCCCCTTTACATATTTTCGTTGCATAGTAATTAAAAAACCCAATATATTTTCATATTGAAGGCTTTGTGAAATTTTCTTGTACCTGTTATTCTGAAGAGGTCTCCTTTACTCATATACACTGCCTTGTCTAAAGCTGTGCTTTCCATAAAACAGGTATGGGAAAAACAAAGTCTGAGTGTTTCATTATGCAGAATATGACTTTAAGTCAAAGACAGTGGATTATCAAATTTCTTAAATAAAGGTGCAGAGAGACATAAAAAACCCAGGAATGTTTTAATATTTAGTACAAGAGATCTTGATTCTGGGAGCACCATTTAACATCTCTGTTAAATGCGAAGTCTCATTGTGTGTTTTCTCCCTGCTAGGAGTTAATTCCAGAATTTTACTACCTACCTGAGATGTTTGTCAACAGTAATGGCTACAATCTTGGAATCAGGGAAGATGAAATTGTTGTGAATGATGTTGATCTCCCTCCATGGGCCAAGAAGCCTGAAGACTTTGTCCGTATCAACAGGATGGTAAGTTGTACTTTAATTTTGTCTATGGAATCCCATATTTTAGCAAGCTAACCTAATTATATAAAATAAGAAAGTGAAGGAGAATTTGCATTCTGTCTCGCTTGACAGAACCCTTTATTTTATAGTTGATTTTGCTTCCAGGTGCCCAAATTATGGAAAGTTAAATTCAGTTATTTACTCTCTTACGAAAAAGCATCAGATGTGCATACAATACAAGATAGCCTGAAAAATTTATGTCTTTTCCTCCTCAACCTCTTCTACATTAAAAAAAAAACCAAAAAAACTGTAAATGCTGATGTCTTGCAAGTCATCTTGTAGTCATTATTCACCTGAAGATATGCACTTCCTGTTCATCAGAGATGAACTGGAAGTGTAGAAATGTGAGCATAAGCAAACAATGGCAGTCTTTGAAGAAATTCTGCAGAAGAACTGCTGTGATATAAATCATCATGAGACTTCCAGAACTTAAGCAGAAAAAACATTCCTGGTATATATTATTTGTTTAATTTTGATAGACAATTATTTTATTATTGATAAAGTTGATACATGTGTATGCTTTTAGTATATTTTTTAGGAACATATTCAGATTCTTTGGCCTTCAGTTTATGGTTTTATTCTGGAAATAGTTCTTCCTTAAAATGCATATTGCTTGTCTTATAGAGTTGGGACAGTGATTTCAGTAAGCTGTGGTTTCCATATGGTTGCAGAACTGTTCAGTTTATGCATTATTCCCAATAGTGCTGTTGTGGTAGCATTGCAAATATAGCTGTGTTGATTTGTTGGGGCTTTTTTCCTGATCAGTTTGGTAATTGAATTTTAAGAACTGTCTATTTAAAGAAAATTGTTCTTTGGGAGTTGATAGAAAAAAAATAATTTAATGAAGTTCAAAAGAGTAGAAGAATATTATAAAAACAAACCTGTTCCTAGATGTAGATGATTTAGAAGTGTCCTCCATTTAGAAGAATAAGTGGCTTGACATGCACAACAGTCTCCTAAAGAAGTGATGGCAGCCTCATCACTTGAGGCACATGAAATGTACTACATAAACCAGGATAAATGTATTGTCATTGACAGGAAGAAGCTGAGCAACATTTCTCAGCTGATTTCTCCTATACAGCATATTGGAAAATACTTTTTAAAAACTAAGTAATTGTCACAGCTGATGAAAATAAATTCAGGTGCAGTTTTACTAGAAAAGAAGGAGGTGTACTGAAAGGATCTCTGGAGTGAATTCTCAAGTGTGGGATGCGCAGTCACAGGTTAGTGTCTCTGGAATGCCTGTGTTGCTGCACAGAGCCCTTTTTTGGGTTGTGGTTGTGGCTAAATCCAGACTGAGCCCAGGCATAAGCACACTAAGTTGACTTAGAAGTTTAGTTGTGACATCTAAAGGAGCAGTAGTATGATTCCTTGGTGAAAATGGAGAAGCAAGCTGCCACCTATTGGGGGATATAATGAGAGATGCATTTTATGGACTCCCATTCTTAAATTTTGTAGTCTTTCTTTTATCTTAAATTGCATTTTATTAATATTTTCTTTCCACACTGTTGGGATTCTTGCTAGGAGGATAAAAGGCACTATGTGATGAGAGATCACCTGAAAAAAGCTTAAGCTTTAGTTTATTTAATTTCTCTTGTGTAATTCCTGCTTTTTAGAAAGTAGCATAGAAGCTCTCCACAGAAAAGTTTTGTGCTGTTGAAGAAAACAGCTGCTTACACAAATTTAGAGTAGAGCATTTAGGTCTCCTCAGAGCTTCAGGACTGGATAGTGAGGTAATGACTGATTCCACATGTATGTAAGTACACTCAGACTGCCAGGAGACAGACAAACTGATATGAAGACTAGAGCAGTATCATAATTACAGGCTTCAAATAATTGAATAATTTGCAGATTCTAAAATCACAAATTATCACCCATATTTATCAGACCCTTCCTCTGCTGTTTTCCAATCCTTTTCTCACAGACATGAGCATAATGCCATTCTTGTACAGTTTTGCCAGGAGGCAGTTGCTGCATGGACTTTTTTCACCCCATCATCTACTTTTAGCAAGAGCATGATCAGTAGCTAAAATTCATCTCTGCACAGATACGTGCTATCTTCAAATGAGCAGTCAGGAAGCTTGCAAATGATCATGAAGTTAGCAACTGCCTACAAAACAGGAGAAAGAGGCATAGATTTACTTGAATTAGATGCAGAAAATAGACTGAAAATCACCTTGGGAGGAAAGAATTGAAGATAATAAGAAGCAGAAGTCTGGAAACAGAAACAGTACCAAAAATAGAGCAGTAGCAAGGTAGGGGTGACAATGAACAGCAATTAGATGAGATAAAACTCTGCAATTCTATATCCACCAGAAATAAGTGTATTTTGATGCCATCTATGGAGAATCATTACATCATGGAGGATGTAAACAGTTGTACCTAGCTATGGTCCTTTTGAGACTGCACCTGGAATATTGAATTCACTTCTGGAAGACTAGAAAACAGGAGCATTCACATTTGGATGGAGTTCAGAGGATAAAAGCAAAGTGAATAACTTTGGGAGTTTAAAGAGCATGATATATGCATAGTATTTTACAAAGCTTATTATGAAGAGCAAGTAGCTAAAGAAGGATAATCCTTTTCATGAAAACGCAGATAGTATGTGTAGTAAGAAGTAATGGAATTATATTTTGAAGATGTAATAATTTGAATGCGTAAGAATTTTTCAGAAAATCTTCCTCATGTAGAGATTTATTAACATACAAAACAAACTGCCAGTAACCTGTCTTTTTGGTCACTAGAATGAAACTGGTCAAAGGAGCAAATACAAAGGGATTGGAAAGTTTGACATTCCCTACCTAGTGTCTGATTCCATTATTTGAACCGGCCAGCAGATGTATTATTCAGTTAGGTCATCCCCAGGCCAGGCTTTGGCTGGTATACAAGAATCTATCTTGCAGGAACAAAAAAAACCAAAATAGACTGGGTGTGATGCTGACATGTAAAACACAGCAAGCTTGTGCAAGCCTGGAATTTCTACAGCAACTTAGCAAAGCAAGTAGAGAATATGTTTACAGAAAACTAAGCAATATTTCAAGTAAGGGTTATCTTTATCTTTTATCTAATAAAATCAGCAGTAGTCATTTCATTTCAGTGGGGAAAATCCTGTGTGGTAGTGCATAATCTACAGTGGGATCTTTTTTTTTCCTAGCTGATGCTGTTTTCTTCTGTTCGTGTTTGGAAGGTTTTTTTGTGCTTTCCGCAAGCATATGTTATGTGTAAATTTATGTGGGAGTAAATACAAATCCTTAGCTATTACTTGCACATTTATGAATGTAAGCATTTTCTTTAAATAACAGCAAGAATTCCATCATTTCATCCTGCTACTTACTAAAGAAAACAGAACAGCCTAGGAAACAGTAATAAATCAGCACAATTTAAACAATTGGTTAACAAGCTTTACTGAAATTCTGTGCAAATGAATAAATAGGCAGGGGTTTTGTATTGCATCATTTAAATGTTCAGCTGGTTGTTTTATACTTCAAACTAAACATGGAAGTGGAAGTGGAAATGGTATTCCATTAAAGGAGATTCCTTTAAACTTGTGAAAATTACACTTATCATAAAGACTGGAAAAACAGTCAAGTTACTTTTAAGACCTATTACAACATCTTCAGCATTCGATGTATACGTCAGGGATTGTTGTAGCAGTTTTATTTATCCATACAAAGCTAGACTGATTACTTTGGAGTTACTCATGAAACATTAATAAAGCACTATGTTCAATGCTAACATGATTATGGTCTGACCTCACCAATGGTACAAAGGACAGAGGCAGAAAGTGTCCCTGATAACATTACCCTAATGCTGGGCTCATCAATCATAATCTCCCAGTTTACCAGGGAAAAAAAAAATATCCACACATAAAACCTTCCACAGATGTGCATCTGTAGTCCTACTCAGCCTCTCAGTCCCCACAGACTCAGAGCAGTCTAAGAGCCAGAAATAGAACAGACTCAGTCAGTAAGTCAAGCATGTTAAATCAAGGCAGGGAACACCACTGTGAAACACTGAAGCACAGCTTTTATAATAAGCATTCTTTAGTTTTGAAACAAAAGATGCAAGATCGTGTAATTCAAAGTTAATTATAATGATATTTTAATTATAGCTTATACACATATTAAATTACAAATTGCAGTGCTGAGTAAAAGGTATTCACTATAAATTATATTTTTGAGAGACTAAATGATGTCTTATTTTTGTTAAACATATTTTGTTCCTATTACGTAACTGTTACTAAGATTGAATTTTCTTTCTGTCTCTGAAATTATTTATTTGCACTCTGCTGCTGCCAAGTGCATTTTTGTACCGTTCCCTGGCTATTCAGAAGCATGCATAGTATTTCATAATTAAAAAGCTTCTTGAATAGTCATTAGAAATATCTAGTATGAAATCTCTGTGCCACGAGAATCTGGAAGATCTTTTCCTCGTCACCATTTAACAGCAGTTGACATTTCTACCAGATAAGAAGTAGATAAGATTGATATTACTTCCTCAAAAGTAGCTTTGATTTTATTTTATGTATTGCCAAGGTTATGCAAATAAAATTTATTCAGGCTAAAGGGGTTTCAATCTGTTTCAGATTTTTGAATTACTTTTTGCAGTGATTTTTTTTTTAACTTAGTATACTGCTGAAGAATCTTATTTATGTCATGAAGACCCTTACATAAAGGATCAGTTTGTCTGAAGACATCCCTGAATAACCCAAATCTGTATAATGTACTTCTGTGTCACTTCTATTAAAATGATACTTTGCTTAAAATATCATAACTAATCTCAGATAGCAGTATCTCCTGAAATACTTCATGAGGAAAGTCAAAGATTTCACTTTGATAGTCAGTGCAAGGAATGGCAACTGAGGAAGAGAAATATTTTGTGGAGACAATCTGCAGTGGCTGCAGAGGAGCATGGATATGAGGGGAGAGCAGAGAAATCCAGTTCCCAGGCTGAAAGAGCTGATGATCTGGTTTTGTGCAGATCTGTAAAAGCAAACTGTCTCAGAATAATTATAAGAAAATATCTTTAAATATATTACAGATAATTTAATAGCAAGATGGAAAGCTTTCTGGAGAGAGAGACAGAATATTGATATGGTGGACAAGGCAGCAGGGCAGGAATTGCAGAAAGAGAAGGTGCAACCATGGTCCAGACAACTGGCAGCATCAGAGATTTCCTCTTCTCTGGTGATAAAAAATACCTGGATAGCATATTTTATAAATCCAGAACTTCTGATATTTTACACAGCACATAGTCTGTATTGCCATAAAAAACGCTGCCTCCTACTGACATGCCTGTGAAAAATACTTTTAACATCAAATTAGAATGAGCATATGAAAAAGTGTGCAGTATTCATAAAGGTCAGAAAAGAGCTATAATAAGAAGTAATTTGGTTTATAATAACTTTGTTTAGTTTTAACATCAACTTACCAGTACCTCTTTCTATTTTACAACAACTACAGGTCAAATTTTCAGCCTGTGGAATGTATGTGCATACAGTTGCCTGCAAACATGCAAACTCCACAAAATATGCACACACTAGGTATATAATAATGCTTGCAATTTACCTATTAGCTATAAAAGTCACTCCACTGGAAGCAATAATATGTTAATCACCTTCCTTAAAACAAAACCCATGAAAAAAATTTGACTGGAATGTTGCTATTTGAAAATGAAACCCCAATAACAGTTCAAGCAAGTTAATTTTGGGAGTGCTCTAATAAAACTCTGTTTTGTGTACATTTTAATTATGATAAGATAACAAGGTGGATGTTGGTTCATTTCTGTTCAACCTTAAGAATCTTGAAAAACCAAATTATAATTATATAAATATTACATAATTGTATAAGTAATATTTATTAAAGGTTTCTATAGTTCATATTAAAAAATGCTCATAAAATTTAAGCCCTCAAAATAATTCAAAGTGCTGATTTCTATGGCCATCACCAGCCTATTTTAAGGATATTATTGTTATCTTTTTCTGTATGTTTTTCCTACTGTACCTACAAATTATGTTTTATACAGAAAATTCTCTCACCCTATTCTCTACTGAGCACTGTATATTCTTGAGAAAACAAACGATGTACCTTTGACAGTGAACAGCTCATAAATTTTCAGGAGGCACTTACATGGAGGGGGAGTAGCCTGTGCGTTAGAGCAAATTAGGGAGAGGATTCTGGAAGTATTGCATGAGTAGTGTTGCAGAAGTACTTGGAAGAAACACCAGCAAACCAGGTCAGACCTGATGCAAGAAGCTTTCCCCTGACTAAAATAAATCCAGATTACAAAGCCTTGAGCCACTGAGGATGAGGTGGGACTTTGTAGCATTTTGGTGGCCCTTTCTTGAGGGCACCTGTCCTGTTTCCATGCCTGGTGCCATAGCCCACAGGACACCCCAGCTGGGAGGCTGTGAATATTCCACAGCATCCATTTCATCCTGCAGCTGGAGGCTGTGCTGTGCCAAGGCCCATGAAGAGCCATTCTTCTTCACAGCTCTGGTTCCTCTCTCTACCTTCTACTCTGGTCCTTTCCCTAAATTCTGCACCATACCAGTGTTACACCACACAGCTTCCACTCTTCTAAATACGTAGTTCAAAATAATTACATTCCTTTGCTATACATTTCCTCAAAGTTTCTTCAAGAAACTAAGGTTCTTCCTCAAGGAATTAAGGACCATTATACCTGTAAACATGTACAATAAATCTGTTTAAATAATTGGAGAAAACTACATGATATGCAGCTGTTAAAATGTAGCTCATTTAATAAGTTATTAAATAACTATTAATCCATGTGAAATAGAAGTTCTTCAAACCTGCCAAGGTCAGTAAGACCTTCTTTAAAATGAAAAGCTACTGAGTAAGGGCTGGTCATGCAAGTGGAAACTGCCTTAGGGAAATATACGATATGTATTCAACTCTTAATTCTTCTAACTTGAAAGGTCAAAGAAAGTGCAAGCCCCCTCATGAGCAGGATTGACAAGCTGATAACAATGGACAAGGTACTCAAAGGTACTTCTTACCTTAGGCTTCAATGTCAACCTCTCTTCTCACACCTCTCAAGTGATTGGACTGCAAAATGGGCACTCAGGGAGCAAAGTCCCTCCCACTTTGTGTCCACCTGAAGAACCTGAACATAAATCTATGGCATCTCGTGAGCTGCATTCCAGAGTTCTGAGGGAATCAGCTGATCTAGTTGTCAAACCACTCTCCATGAAATGTCATGGCAGGCAGAAGTCCTTGCTGATTGGGAAAAGGACAACATTGCTCCCATTTTTAATAAGAGTAGAAAGGAGGACCCTGGGAACTGCTGACCACTTCACCTCTATGCCTGGGTAGGAAATGGAACAGAAGCTGTGCCAAGGCACATGGGGGGCAGGGAAGTGATTTGAGACAGGCCAACACAGTTTCCCCAATGGAAAGTCCTTTCTGACCAACCAAGTGACTTTCCATGTTGGAGGCACTCGCCTGCATCAGTGGGCAAGGGAAGGGTTGCAGGTGTCATCTGACTGGGCTTGTGTAAGGCTTTTGACATGGTCCATTGCATCCTGTAAACTGGTGAGAGATGGATTTGATGGGTGGAGTAAGTGCTTAAGGAATTGATTGGACACTTGCATCAGCTCATTGTCCACATAGACAGTGACAAGTGGTGGTCTTCACTGGGGCCAGTACCATTTAATATCTTCAGCAATGGCATAGACAGAAGGATCGAGTGCACCCTCAGCAAATTTGCAGATGGTACCAAGCTGAGTGGTATGATTGATACATCTGAAGGCTGGGATATCGTCCAGAGGGACCAGAACAAGTATGAGATGCAGCCCATGGGAATCTCATGAGGTTCAGCAAGACCAAATGCAAGGTGCTGCACCTGGGTCAGAGCAGCCCCCAGTATCCACACAGGCTAGGGGTTGAACAGATGGAGAGCAAGAAGGACTTGGAGGTGCTTGTGGATGAGAGACTGGAGATGATGGACATGAGCCAATAAAGTCTGCCTGCAGGTTGAAAGGCCAACCTCATCCTGGGCTGCACTAAAAGCAGCATGAACGCAGATCCAGGGAGGTGTTTCTGTTCTTCTGCTCTGCTCTGGAGAGACCCCACCTGCATCCAGCTCTGGGGTCATGGACCTGTTAGAGTGGGTCCATAGGAGAGTCACAAAGATGGCTGAGGTCTGGATTATCTCTCCTGTGAAGACAGGCTGAGAGAGCTGGGGTTGTCCAACCCTGACAAGAGAAGGCTCCAGGGAGATCTTATTGTGACCTTTCAGTACTTAAAGGGACCTTTGAGAAGGATGGGGACAGAGTTTTTAGCAGTACTTGTTGAGATAAGGTAAGAGGTAATGGCCTTAAATGAAAAGAAAATAGATCACACAAGATATAAGGAAATTTTTTTTTATAGTCAGGATGGAAGAAGTTGCCCAGAGATGTGATGAATGCCTCATCTCTGGGAACATTCAAGGTCAGACAGGACAAGGCTCTGAGAAACCTGAAGTTGTTGAAGATGCCCCTGTTCATTGCATTGGGATTGGACTAAATGACCTTTTAAGGTCATCCCTTCCAACTCAAACTGTCCAATGGTTCCATGTTTTTATGATTCTAACACCACAGAGGGGATGTTAGATGAGGAAAGTGTGAAATATGCTCATTTAAACCAAGGATCCAATTTTTTTCAAATGTACTGTCTGACCTTTGAGTAATCAAAAGTTTTGCTTATTTCCTGAAATGCTCTTAATGTTCTATAAATAAAAATGTTAATTTTGGCCGAGGAAATGCCTAATAATTTTTTTGTTAATTACAGTAATTTCATGACTAAAAGGCGCACCCTTTTGACTAAAATTTCGTCCCAAACCTGGAAGTGCACCTTATAATCCAGTGTGCCTTATATATGGACAAAATTCGGAAATTTGCCAACCCAGAAGTGCGAGCTGCGAGCTGCAGGGGGAGCCTGCAGGGCCATGGCTGCCGGGTGCCTGTTGGGCCATGGCAGCTGGGTGGAGGTGGAGCTGCGGCCAGCAACTGCACAGGGGGAGCTGGGGGCGGATCCTCACTGCAAAAAAAAAGTGTGCCTTATAGTCTGGTGCTCCTTATATATCGGCAAAAGTTCAGAAATTTGCCAACACCCGTAAGTGCACCTTATAATCCGGTGTGCCTTATAGTCGTGAAATTACTGTACATGTTAATAAATAAATAATAGATACCGATCCAAAGAAACTTTAAATATGTACAGTTCAGATGCTGAAGGGAATTCTTAGGCTGATTGCTGTAGATTGATTTGAGGTGGATGCTCAAAAGATAACTGGCTTTAAATTCTAAATTCTTAAAAAGCTTTTTTACATACAAAAAGGACATTAAAAAGTGAGCATTTAAAAGTAAGGAAATGCTTTATTGTTTGTTGCTGTGGCATACTTAATTTTATCCTTGTGTGCTATCATCCTGCACTCTAACTGAGGTAAAAGTTCTATGGAAAAGATTATATGGAATGATGTAGTTGCTGACTGCATCATTTACATGCACAGTACAATATAATTAAGGATATGGTCTTTTTAAATTGTTTGTTGGGAGGCATGCTTTGAAGCTAAATAGTATTAGTTTAATAGTGTGTCATATTAAGCAATGGTAATGCTATTTTAATAATATTGCATTATGCATATGATGACTTCTGATTTGGAAAAGGAAACAACAATATTTTGTATGGTTGTCTGCAACATTTCTTTATAGCTTTGTATGGTATGCTGAAATTAAGCCCTTGAAAGCTCCTAAACCTGAGCCTCTTCATCCATGTTTATCAGAGATAATAGTCACAGGTTTTGACAAAAGGGTCCAGTTTTCCACCAAAGCACAGAGAGTTCCTCTTCCATGAGGAAGGAGCATTACTGGGGAAATCTCTGTGGAATGGTTGCATGATGACCCAGGCATGGTCTGCCTTGTCTGAGGCTATTTCTGCTGTGAGGTGGTGAGGAAGAGGCTGCTGCCAGTAACCAAGGCATGGTATGGTACTACAGTGCCTGATGATTAGCAGCCTCCTTTTGATGTAAATTAACAAAATTACTAATCTTTTCCCAAAGTTGATCGTCTTGTAAAATCTGAAATTTCCTCAGGAAGACATGAAGGTCTTCCTAACTGGGAAGTGCTTAGTGGCACTGTGATAAAAACAATGGAGGAATTTCCATTTTAGATTTAAGACTTATTATAACTAATTTGAGTTGGGAGACTGCTTTTTTGAATGCTCTTTCCCATTTCCATCTTTTTGGGTTTTTTTGACAAATTACCTAACCTACTTGAAAAGCCCAGAAATTTTAAAAATACTTGCAGCTAGGAGAAACCCAGTAGCTGAGAAGAAAATAAGGATGATATGAAGGTGAAGAAAAAAGAGAATATCTGTTTGCTGCTTCTCTCAACAGAACAAGTTAAATTTTTTAATGTTTGAAAGGTTTCAAATATATCAAATAAGCCTGAAGAGAAAATGTAATGATGTATGTTTTCTCAGTTACTTCCTAATCCTGAATTTCACTTGCAGGCCCTGGAAAGCGAGTTTGTATCATGTCAGCTTCATCAGTGGATTGACCTTATATTTGGCTACAAGCAACGAGGACCAGAAGCTGTGCGTGCACTCAATGTTTTCCACTACCTTACATATGAAGGCTCTGTGAACCTGGACAGTATCACTGATCCTGTCCTCAGGGAGGTAGGTGCTTACTGTCATTTCATACTAAAATCTGCTGTCATCTCACAAGAAATGGTGCTTTTTCCATCTTTCACTGCAGGATGAAATGGATGTGTTTGACTTGATCCAGATCAAGTGATTTCAGAAGCAAATATGAATAAACTAGCAATAAAACAAATGAACCTAATAGATTTAATATTCAATTACGGTGTAGGAAATTATAATGCAATCTATATTCTTTAATATAGTGTCTACTACATTTTATAATTTACTTGTGTCAAGTTCACTTCGTAAATTGAAAAACTGGAAAAAAAACCCTGCATCATAGTCATAGAGGAAAAAAATGTAATCTGTACAGTGACATGATGGTGATGGTGGTGAGAATGTGTCTGAAAAGAATATATTTTCTACAGTGACTGTAGCAAATATTTAAATTACTTTTAATCAAACTGTTACAAAAACAGAAAATATTTTCTATCAATTGTACATTCAAGTACTTGTGTTTATGTATATGTATGAATGAGATATATATACATATTTGCAAGTATATACAAGTAAGTGTTTTAAATTAATAAGTAAATTTGAAAAAAAATTGTTCTAGATATCCTGATAGGTTTCCTTCCAGTGACTTTCCTTCCAGTATTTGTTTTCACTAAGACTAATAATTTCAATTATGGTTTTCTAGTGCCTATTAATTTACATTATGATTTTCTAGTACTATTCATTTGTTGGCTAAAACAACTGAAATTTGGTGAAAAGTGTGAAAAAGCAACAGCTGCTAGATGAGTACTGCTGTGATGAAGCTCTACATTCAATCTTCCATTCCCCCAGATAGCTGCCATCTGCTGTATGCAAAACAGTAATAATGTACATTGCCAGGCAATGGAGTTTTGCTTGTTTGTTTGTTTGTTTCCAGTCTCGGAGACAGAAATCTACAGATTTCAGAAAGAAGTAAATTCTAGAAAGCATTCATTCAGCTAACTACTGAGTTTTGTTATGGTGGGGTTTTTTTGGTTTGTTTTTTTTTTTTAAGCAATGCATTGCTGCACTCTGTTACATTTGGTGATGTTTTAGGAGCAGAACTGAAAAACCATTCAGACCCCAGGCTTCCTAGAACTGGATATTCACTGCATGCACTGCAAAGCTTAGATTTTTAAACAGTTAATATTTGCTTAGTTTTAAGACTGGCTAGAATTGCTTTGATTCCCCCTGCCTCAAATATTTGATGTTGAGATCTACATAACAGTTTTCTGGATTTAAAACTATGAACATGAGAAGAGTCATGCTTTTCTAGAGATAAGAAGAAGCAATGCTTTTTAAAGAATAAAACAGGTGTCAAGCACCATGAGTACAAGGGATTTGCATGGCTTAGGGTCCTGATCTGCATGTGCAGACTCCTATGTCTTGACTTTTAGGGTCTACTCCCACAGGGCAGCTTGTAGGATTGAGGTCTGTCTGTCTGTCTGTCTGTGCACCTTATCTAACATCTTGTGACATGATGAGGCTCTTCAGCTCTCCTGGGGCTCTACGTGCATGCATAACTGGTCATCAGATATTTAAGAAAATTCATGGATATGCTTTTGTTCACTCACTTGTAAATCTAACCCATGCCCTTTAAGTCAATAACATATAAACCTCTTAGGTAATTTACATCCTCTAAATTTCTAAAACCACAACTTAGTCTTCATTGCAACAAGTTAGATTTATACATAAAACTCATTGTTAGCAATGAGAAAGCAAAATGACCAGAAAAAATAAATCCTCCTTATTTTTTTTATGCATAGATAATGAAGTTGTATGCATCCATTTAAAAACAGTATGCTTGTTCCTCCAAGAGATCTCAGGATTGTTGATTTTTTGGTTTGTCATAAGAAAGTTTAAAAATACTTTTAATTAATTTTTAATCAGAATTTACAGTACATGTTTAAATATGTGTAGGTTTAGACCTGCTTTCTGTTTTCCTGGGCTCTGTTTATGAAGCTAGCAGATATTCTCTGGCCAATAATAAAGCATTTGACATCTTGATGATATAGAGGACCATGTACCTGATTGTCATGTTTCTGTTATGAGTACATATGATGTGGTCTCTGCTTTTTTGGTTGTTGTTTGATTTGTGCTTGTTTGAGTTATTTTGGCTTTTGGTAAATATTCCAGAAAATAAATTAAAAGTAAAAAGTTATTTTAAAAGCCTCTGAAGACCCCTTGTAAATACAGAAATTAAGGATTAGAACACTAGTACCTTTAAAATAACAATGAAAATTGTTTATCATATTTTACAGTGGCAAGTGGTGGTATCTGGCATTTTAATTTAGAAACACTGTAATTTAGAATTAATTACACCCTGCAGTTATCCCAGAAAATGCATCTCTCAGTATCCAAATGCTTTTGATGCCTATTTTATAAATAAAGTAAAATATTGTGGTCCTGCGTCACAGAAGATGGTGAATGTTCTCAGTAGTGGCTATAAAATAAGCCAATCAATACAACCTTATTGGCAGCAGCCATTATCAGCCCAGTGGGCTCAAGTATGGCAGTAACTGTGGCCATAACTAATTTCATATTGAACTGAGTCCCAGCTGAATCTGTCCAGTGAAATAAGTCTCCAAATAAAAAATACCCTCCCATTTATGTCTGAGCTGATTGAAAGATGTAATTTTAAAAGGTGGAGCCCTGTGACCTTGGCCCTTCCACTTTCACCCTTTGCTTGGGCACCTCACTTAACCACTAAAATAGATGTTCTTAGCTTTCTGTGAAGAATATTGAAGTCAATTCTGTAGTCATCTATCTACAAAAAGTATTCAACAATGGAACAAGTGATCCCTGCCATTCCTTACATCTTTCTCATATACTTTGAGAGCTCTCCAAGAAATCTCTACTGTTTAACATTGGAAAAATGGCCATCTTGTGTTATTGTTCTTTGCAGATCTATTTAATAGCAAGTTTTCCATCTGACTTTCTTTCTTCATTTTCCATATAGAAAATTCCTACTGATAGAAACCATAATACTGGGCTAACGTTAAGTTTTAGGTTACTTCAGTCTATGAAATCACATACATCTGCCTCTGTAATTCATCTCTGGCAACTTAAGATCTGCACTGGATGGGTAAAATAAACTGATGTCATTTCAACATACTCAATTTGATTTTTCAAACAACTTTGTAATTTCTGATACCACAAAAAATAATTGGTTACAATAATTTGCAAGTTGTTGCAAAGGCAACAGGGAAGTCCTGATTTACATGCCCCATGGAATAAAAATGCAGAATTTAATTTCATGATTTCAATCTTTTATTATTAGAAATTGGTAAATTCTCCAGTTCTATCAGTTGAAATACTCTTTTAGTCACACATTACAAAACGATTTTCATATTGTAATGAGGATGAAAAAATTGTTTAAAAAAATAAAATAAAATAAACATTTTCCAGGCCCAAAACCCTTCTTTTTTTTTTTTTTTCTTTTTTTCCCCACTTCAACCTTTCTTAAAGTAAAAGCAGTGAGGTGGAAGCTAAAACTTGAACAGCTTAAGGATATTGATTCATTCTTACTTGACAGGTGGAATAATGGTTGCAGCACTA
>PYHW01010828.1:62474-75200 GCA_013186435.1 Turdus rufiventris | reverse complement strand
TCTTTGACAGCACAGGATTTCTGGCTGAGAAAATTATGACAGCTTAACTCATCTTGTACTTGTAAGGCAGTAATTGATAATGAACTTTACCATGACAGTCTTCTCCTGTGGAGAAACATGACAGAACATCCTTGGTACAAAGCCTGTATCTCTTTTTAATATGTAAACAGTAGTTATATTGGACATTAGATGTTATTTGGAATTGTCTTTACTGTTAGTTTACATCATAATCCAAATCCTTTTCCACTAGACAGACTTGGCTGACTTCAGGGGATTGATGCTGAGAATGCTAATATACAAAGAATAATACAGGAAATATGGTTTATTTATAGTGCCTTGATGTTATGGGTGCACTGCTGTTACTGGTCCACTTCTTTGCTCAAATACATTTCTTCCCCTGGTTTATCCCAGAACATCTGTAGATTTTAGGAGCCTCTTTCATCCCCAGCCACCTGGAAATGGGGGCACTCAAAAATCCATTGAATTGTGCTTTTTTCAAGTTAGGAACTTGTATAACACAAAGTGTTGTGGCTGAAAGGAAACAACACAGCCATACTGGTCATTGGAAAATGCAGTAGATGAGACAAAAATATTTTTATTTATTACTACCTTAATTAAATGCCTTGTAGATGAAACACAAAATAATTAAGTGGACAGCTTAGTGCATAAAAGGCTAATGTACTACCGAAAGCACATCTACTTGCAGAAAAATACTATTTGGGGGTTTTTGATTGTTGTGTTGTTTTATTTTAAACATAGCCAGATCTCTGTTTATTTCTTTTTTAATACTTTCACCTTGTTTGTGATTCGAAATATTTTGAAAAATCATTTAATCTTTTGGTTTGCTCTGGACTTAAGGCTAGCTTTGTATCATCCTTGTGTCGAGCTGCAAATCCAGCTTAGCAGTGCAGTACGATGACTTCCCAGTGACTGCTGCATCTTCACCATATGCTTGCATCTTCCCAGTCCAGCAGGAATTATTGCAAGGATGTAGTAAAGCAAGGCAGTGTGAACCCAGAGGGCTCAGATATTTTTCCTGAGCACCTGTCAAGATACCTGAGCATACTTGCAACTCACACAGCAAATTGAAAAATGATTAAAATTGCTAGTGTTTGACAGGCAGTTGCTGTGCCCATAAACTAATCCTAGTAGGACAGTTTTTCTGGCAGCTAACAGAGCATATGGCCTATGCAATATTTATTTCTTTGGTGATGACTTGATATTTAGCATATTTAAATAATTTCAAAAGTCATAATGATGTGGTAGTCTTGCAGTGCTTTTCAGCTACCCTCATTTCTGGGTTATATTTTTCCTCTTATATTTTCTTCTGTTATCTCTTTCTTTGATCTGACAGGAATAACAAAGCATCCCTCTGGATCTGCTATAGTGAAATATGCCCACAGGAAGCAGAGTAGATCACATCAGTTTTCACTTGTTTTTTTTTTTCTCCTTTCTTTTTTTCCCCCCCTCCTTGCTGAAACACTTTTTGCTACTACAGAGGACTGACATGATAGGGCTGTCAAGACTCAGCAAGATAGATATATCTTTAACAAAGGGAGCTGGAATGCTAGCCCTTCCCTGGTGACTGAACCTGGCAAATTTATGAGGAAAAAATTAACACTCTATTCTAATAGCACTATATAACACTTTCAAGGTAGCTCCAGCCCTTGCCACCAAGTGCTTGTTTTTCCTTTCTCTCAGAGTTGTTCTTATTTATTCTGATTTAATTTTTAACTCGTTAAGATCTTTTTGTTCTAGGAGCTCTTTCTTTGATGTGACTAGAATATCAAAACCACCCCTATGGATCTGCTTGATTGAATTGTACCCACAGCACTGGCCACTTACATGTTCACTTGTATTTAATTGCCTCCATACAAGGGATGGTCTTTGATTCCTTTCTAGGAGCAGTCCTGTTTAAGCATGAATATGGACAGTGGTGAAATTAGTTGGAAGCTGCATGTAGTATCAATATCTGCTATTTTCAAAGTTCAGTTAAGGAATTCAAGCTCTCATCAAAGTAGAAATTATTTTCCTGTATGCTAAGGGCTCTGTTCTTCTCTACAAAATGTGTATTGCATTCTGTTGATTTTTATCAAGAAATCTACTTCTTTTTCTTTCCCAAATAATGTTTCTCCTAGACATATTGAACAAGGATTTCTTTTCCAAATTTATACTGGTTTTGGGGGAAAAAACCTTGATTATTTTGTGCTATTTTGGCCTGTTTTATTGGATGAAGAGATTATCAACAGAATATTAATGGATTTTTTTAATGTTTTGCTCCAGGAACATGTTTGGATATAATATAATAATTTGTATGTATTTCTAGTGAGTTTCAGAGCTCTGTATCATTCTCTAAATGGAAAAGGGAGAGTTTATATTTGCTGTTACTTTGTTAGGATAACTCCCTGTAGATCAAGAAGCAAAACACAGGGACTTTTTGAGGGTGAGATATTTATTTCTGTAGGTAAAGATTCCTGCAGAAGACACAGAATATAGGAAAAGATACATTAAATCAGAATATTCAATAAGGAATTAATATAAATTGCATGAGGTCAGTTACCACACAGTAATTGCCCAATATATAGACTTCAACTTGAACATTAATGTGTGTACTTTCATATGTTTGTTGTTCAGAGGAAAGGGTTTTCAGAAGGTGTTTGCTTCAAAATAACCAAACCATTTTAATTATGTATCCAATTAAACGATGTAATTACTTTTTGGGTGGACCCAAAAAAGTTAGATGAGGCATTTATGACAAGGAATCAAAAATCATGTTCTGATCCATAGGACTCCAATTTTAAAACATCCTTCTACCATTGCTTAAAGCAATTATCCACAGTTAGATTAATGATTGATCATGATATCTCCAGTTAATGAATATATTAGAAATGAGAGATAGTCGGTATTTTAAAGAATCCATGATTATCTGAATTCATGACCATTCCTGGATCATGCTGTTGCATGTTTATGGGAATTCAGATGCTTTTCAGAATCAAGAAAAGACACAGTCTCTTGTAGTAAAAGAAATGCCAATTTTTTGTCACATACAGGTGGGGCTTTTGTCCAAAATGGCCTATTAGAAGGTTTGGGATTTGTTTATCATTTTTTTTACTTGTGATTAAAATGCTCTTTACCCAGGCAGAGCTAAGCACTGTCACTCAATGAGCACCCCCAGCTTTACACTGAGCGTTCAGACAGAAGAGCTGATGGTAACTTATTAAGCTGATGAGACTTGATTCAGCTTATTTATTACATATTTCGCATCATTCATTCATCAAAGGAATACTGCAGTGAATTTGTAAATAACTCATATTCCAGAAAAATATCTTTTAATACTTCAGCCTACTTGAAGTATTATTTGGAATAAATTGTTTCACCCATTCTCATCTACATTAGAAATTCCATGTGCATTTCAAACCCTGGAGTCTTACCCAAACTGAGTTTAATGTTTTGCCGATAGGAAAAGAACATTAACCACAATTGCTCTCTTTTATTGCAGAAATATATAAATTATAGGTCTTGTGCATGAAAATTTCTTCTTTATTGTCTGGGGGTTTTTTTTTGTTGTTTTTCTCCATATGGATGGCAGGTACCAATTATTGATTTTTAAAATTAGCAACAAGCATTTTCATACACACTTGAAGTAATATTTTATGCAAGAAAGAGAGATGTGGTGAGAATTACTGCAGCCAATTGTAACAGAAATAGCTGGAAGGGGCTTCTTTTTTCCTATTAGCACAGATTTCAGTTGTATTATGCTGTCATTACCTCAGCATAAATTAACCATTATTCAAAACATTTCCCACAGAGTAGTTTATTGGAGCAGATATTACTCAGTCTAAGTATCTAGTCATTCACTTAGAAAGATGCGAAACTGAGCTTTCTAAATGTTTTAAACATATTGATAATGTGCCTCTTTAATGCCATTTTGATGCCTGTATACAGTATATCTATATTATTGTTTTCAATTTATGTCAAGAACAAAGTGAAGTTTTGAAGAATGTGTTCTGGGAAATAGTCCAAACAGAATTATTTCTTTATAAACTAAACCCTGCAAATAACTGAGAACATTTATTTTAAATGTAACAGTATAACCTTGTTCCAAAAGTGAAGCTTTAATATACACTGAAACCTGATGAATGCTGTATGTGACACCTTTCAGTATGTGTGTTTTACCTACTTCCCCATCAGTCCTTTTTTAGATGTGAGTTTTGAAGGTTTGCCGGTTCTCTGAAATAGATCCTGTGTCCTGCAGTGGATAAATTGAAGGTTGGCAGATGGCTGGAGCCTCATCATAAGCACAATTTGTAGTAAAGAGTATGGGCTTTCAAAATCTCAGTGCACCTTCTTAAGGTGGGAACAAGACAGATGATTTGTGATAGAAAGACAAAGCTGAGAGCAAAGAGATAAGCTTGCATTTACTTTCTGTTCAGATGAAAAATGAAACCACTAATGTTATATTGCCACATTCTTTACTGAATTTTATTTTGTTTACAAGAAAATATTTCGTTCAAGGGGTTTGAGATTTCTTTTTTGTCAAAGCAGAACATGAAGCCACATTTTTCATTTTCTATAGTTTTATGTTTATAGAACAAGAACAAAATACGCATTACTAGATACTTTGTTTTACTGAGCCTGTTCTGCTTTCCAAGCATTAAAAATGTCTTCAGTCATCATGTTTTATTTCAATAATAAACCAGAAGAAAAAACATCACAGCTAAAATGCATTCTTTGATGATTAAGTACCCTTTCCTCTTTTATTACTGCCCAGCTTTCAGAAGGCCTGTTCTGCTGTTTGCTTTCCTGTTTTCCTCATTTTCTTTTGTGTTTTCCTAAAGGGGAAGTTCTTAATTATAAAAATAAGTAGAAATAAATATGATGTGTATGTTCTGCAAAATGGCTTTCTGAAACATGTGCAAGTCATTCTTCTGGCAGCAAAGGTCACTAATCATCTGAGGTATTAATAACATTTATTTTCCACAAAAATTATATTCTCTAGACTTAATCTTATACCTTCATTTATTTGCTTCTACATAAAAGATGCCAGTGTCCCAATAGTTCAAAAGACTACCTGCTTATGATTATCTGAATTCTTGTCAACTTCTGGCCAAATTGCTGCAGGGTATGAATAGTCGCTGATAGATCCCCTTTCTTTCAAGTTTTGCTTGAACTTCCTCATGATCTGTTATTTTCTATATGGGTTTACCAACAAGATTTCAGAGCGTTTAGGAAAGAGCATTCTAGTGTAGTGAGAGCACAGGGAAGACTGACTTAGGGACTGGATTTCAAGAGCTTGACAGAAAATAAAAGTCAAAAGCAGATGTGTGGCAGGAAGGCAGGAATACAAAGAGTTGCTCATGCCAAAGTATATATTGGGATATTGTTAGGTCTGGTGCCAGATTAACTAGCACTTACAGGGTCAAATTCAGATGTAAAAGTTTAGACATAATGGCAGAAATTTACAAAGATCTGTAGGCTGTATTTTGACTGTACACATCTCACAAGAGATATTGTAGAAGCATCATTGAATAGATCACCTCAGACTAGAATGAGCAAACACTGTGAAAATGGATTTTTAGGAAGAATGTACAATGTGGTAAGATGAAAAAAAAAAGTGACTTTTTTCACTTGTACCTGTTATTTTGCTATGTTTTGTTATGGTGATCTCTTCAAGCATAACATGAAAACATCTACTTTGTAAGTAACTGCATTCATCTGTGCCTCCTTTGATTACATTAACTCCCATTCTATGTTACTGTGTTTTTTTCTGTTTTAATTCAATAATATATTTATAAATTTTTAATTTCTGAAAAATTAATGTAGAATTTGGTTTCTGGGGCTTTTTTAATTGATAAATTATGGATGAAAATTTTTCCAGACAGCTAGGTTTTGGAGCTCTTAATTGTTTAAGACCCTGTCTGAGTCATTGGTCCTTTAGTGATTTAAGTAGACCAAAGCCAATGGGTTTAAAATTTGTGGTCAGTAGGTGTCCTGAGCATCTATCATGTATATATTACTATCCAGCAAACATAGTTTGCTACAGTTCCTATAACCAAACCCAGTTGCATGTAATTGACCCCAAGTCACAAAAATTAAATATTGTCCTAAATACTTACAGTCCTTTTTAAATTTTTTTAATTTCTAAATTTGTCATGAGGTGACACAAAATGTATAGTAGTTTTACAGAATAGAATGCAAACATACGTGTATTTCCTAAGACAAAAGGAGGGGAGTATAGAGGAGGGAAATGTAACTGAAGTGGAGGAAGGGTAAGGAAAAAACTTGAGACTTTTTCTTATAAAAAGGATCAACTCAATTGATGGACAGAAAAATCACGAAAGAAGTGGAAGTATTGATGTATTTTTGTTCTTTAAAAAATAATTCCCTCACAAACTAGGCTTGTCATTGCAGAAACTTTACATGCCTTTATTGTTTATTTTTTAAAGGTTTAATTGTTATTTTTAGAGGCTCACAATTTAGCTTTTAAAATAAAAAGCATAGTTAAAATCATCTGTAAGCAAGCACTGTGAAAGCTCTTAGTCACAAAAAAATATTAATTAGAAAAAAAATGGACGAAGTTTCAAAGTTTCAGTAAAAAATCCTACTGATATTACTCTTGCTTTTTTATGAATAGGATGCCTATGCTTAAAGGACTCTGTGCTCCTAAAATTTGCAATTAAAAACATGCAGTGTCTTAAACAGAACAAAAGATGAAGAGAGCTAATAAATAGAATTAAATGTGATGAGGTCACAAACACATTTTCTCTTCTATCTGCACAGAGTAAAATTTTACAGTGTGTTAAGAGGCAGTACACTGTTTGGATGACATAAGCATCTCTGAAAATCATGGGAAATAACCCAGTGCTACTTCTTTGGCTTCAGTCCCAATTGCTCCCCAAGGACTTAACAAGTCTAGGGTGCTTGTATTTGTATTTTACTCTCATCCTGGTTAGGTTTTGGATAGGTTTTCTTTTTTTTTTTTTTTTTTTTTTCTGGCAGCTGTGTGGGAAGCAGCGAGCCAGGCTCTTTCTGCTTCTGTGACCATTCATGGCTCATGAAATAGTCATTCATCTTGAGAGTAAGGGATCCTTCAGAATTTTTAAATCCCAGCATTTACTCAAAAATACCACAGTTTTTTTCACTTGCTGCATTGGCCTGTTGAGAGCTGTGAGTGGAGGTTAGGCTGACTGCTTCTTCTTTCTGGACCAGGTTGTGGAATATGGACAAAGGTGCTCAGTTTTGCTGTTTTGTCCAGACTGCAGCTTGCTTTGTGTATTTTTCCCCAGGAGGTCTTCATGAACAGTAGAAGTTTCTTTCTTCTGCGTCAGTGAAGAGGAAAATAACAAGAAATTTTTCACAAGAGTGAAAAGTACTCACAAGTGCCTTGTCTCTTTTGTAACATCTTTTCTCCTGCACAGGATCTGGAGCTTTATTATTATTATTATTATTGTAGGACAATGAATGTGTAACACCAGTGAAGAGAATAACTAGGTTCTGCTTTTGCTTTCAGCTCAGCATTCTGGTCAGTATAAATGATCATGGATCAGTAATGCGTGAGTTTAAGATCTTTTAAAAATTATTTTTAAACAATGGAACCAAAAGCAGTAGCAAGTTTTGTTCAGAATAAAGCCTTGCACGTGCCATAGTGTTTAACTGGACTGGTCAAGGTGAGCGGGCTCTCTGTCAGGAAAGAAAGAATAATGAGGGAGGAAGGAGGAAATGGAATTCCTGGGAAGGTGGGCATTTGCACCACTCCTGTCTTCTTGAGGGAGGGAACAGGATAAGAGAAATGAACAACAAAGAGAGGAAAAGGATAGAATAGACATTTGGAACTTTTGTTGTGGAGGAGGAGAAAGAGAAAGGGTTAGAAAGGCAGTCATTGGGAGCCTTATGGAAATGAGGGAATTACCATAGGAACAGACAGCTCTTGGTATGGTTAATGAAGAGAAATTATATTTGTGGCTTTCCCAAAACTTTACGGGATTTTTAGTCTTGACCTTTGGGACTTACTTTTTATCTACTGAATTCATTAAGACATTGCATAGTACAATCTAGTTAGGCATCTCTAAACAAAAACTGAGACTTTATTTTGCATACTTTTGACTTGTAAAATTTAGCAGACTTCTAAATGCAGTTGATGGTGTATTGAAAAGTACTACTGGCAATTTTAAGCCTGGCACAGCTGGAACTTCAGACTTTCTTGCTGTCATACACTGCCTTTCACATGTGGAAACAATTGTAGCATCCCAGACAGAAGCAGTGGTTTTATATTTTTTTAAAATGCCTGTAAATTTTAGTGACTGCCAGCTAAAGGATGATAATGACAGGTTTTTGGGGTTTTTTTGGGTTTTTTTGTTTTTTTAAAATTATTTTACTTTATCTTTTGTAGACTGAAAATCTGTAGTGGTTTCAGTGAGAACTTGTATTTAAAAATTTAGAAGACTTTTTATTTTTTACTCAAGAAAATGTAACAAATTTATCTGTGCTTTAGAAAAGCCTTGAAATAACTATTCATTAAAGGAGGTAGTGCACTTCGAATCCTAGGAGCCTTTTTAAAAAACAATGTATGTTTCATAAGTTTCCTTTGTTTAAAAAAAAACAAAAAACCCAACAGACAACCATCTCAAAGATCTAAAAATATGAATTAAGGTTTCATCATCCTGGCTCGTATTTCATATGCAAAAGAGAAAAATAAATTAGTTAAGGGATGACATAATGGAAACACTTGGCTTAACAGCAAAGACTTCTTAGTAGGAATGACAAGAAATATGCAAAAGCTAAGACTGTAATGGTAGATTTAAAAAAAAAAAAAAAGAAGACAGAAAGATGCAGGCAAGAATACTTTCTAAATGAGTATAAGTAAATAGCAGAGCTTGAATTTCCTAAAACTTTAAACTGGCAACACAAACTCAAGTAGAAAGAAAAAGTTTGGGCTGACTAGAACATGATGTTCAGAGTCAGATCTTGCTAAGGCCTAAGAGTGAGGACTTTTTCATAGTAACAGGAGTTATACAATGAAAGTAACGTTGAGAAAATGCATTTGGTTAGGTTTGGTTTGGTTTGGTTTGGTTTGGTTTGGTTTAGTTTGGTTTGGTTAGGTTTGGTTTGGTTAGGTTTGGTTTGGTTTGGTTTGGTTTGGTTTGGTTTGGTTAGGTTTGGTTTGGTTTGGTTTGGTTTGATTTGCAAATGCAAACTAGGATACACCTGCAATTTTGTATGTTATAGTGCTCTGATTACCACCCTGTAAAGAACTAGTATCAAAAGGGGAATTCCATGTTGCAGCAGTCCATTTTAGTAGTTTGCATTGCAGGATCAAGCTGTCAAACAGAAGTTTGTCCACCAAGATGGGAAGCACCAGATGGGAAAGATCATCTAGAATGGCCTCTCACCCAGCAAATCACATAGAGGTTTTTCCCATTTAATATTTTGGATCTGACCATTAGGGTTGGTGTCTGAATAATGATGAGAATATGGAAGTGTTTCCTTATATAGGTAGAGTTTAGGTGATAAGGAATTATTTCAGTCACCTTAAATATTTATAATCCAAAAATAACAATACTTTTTTTGTTGTTGTTTTAAAAGAAATGAATGAATGTCTTTGGAAAAGATGAAATTGTTTTTAAAATTGAGAGGATTCCTTGTTTCTGAGGTGCTTATTAAGTCCTTATTGAAAAATTATTTAAGGGCAATTTTCAGTTTCTAAAAATAAAAATCCTGATTGCCTAGCTTTCAAAACTTTAACTATTTATGCCATTAAGTTACATATTTGATGAATTATTGAATCATGCTATAATGTCTCTTAAAAACTACTTTAGCGGGAAAATATTTTTTAATCTTTGTACTCAGTAATTTAATGATCAAAGAAAGCAACATTTTTTTTAGAAACCTGATAGAGATTTGGACGAATGATGACAGAGCAATGATTTAATTTGGCATGATATCAATGAACACAAGAGTTTCAGTTACCAATCTATATAGGACAGAAATAATTATAAACATGAGCATAAGAAATATAATAGTTCAACTGAAGACAATAATGCATGAAATGAGAATAATAATGTTTTTTTTATGTGGTGGATGACCTCATTACTTTCTAAAGCTACCTGAGGAGAGGGAGTGGATAGGGAGATGGGAGATGCTGAGCTCTCCCCTCTGGTATTCAGGGACACATGAAAATGGTTCAAAGTTGTGCCAGGGGAAGTCTATGCTGAACATTAGAAAGCTTTTCTTTGTTGAGTGTATGTTCAACCACTGTACCAGACTTTATGGAGAGATGGCCAAGAAGCCTCTCAGTGTGTAAGAGGCATTTGTACAATGCCCTTAACAATGTTCTTTATCTTTTGGTCAGCCCTGAAGTGGTCAGGCAGTTGGACTAGGTGATCGTTGTATGTACATTCCAGCTGAAATATTCAAGTTTAGGTTAGACTATACAAAAAAGAGAGAAAAAAACAAATCTTGACTGTATTTGTAAATAAAATTATGAATAAATATATTACGTACTTTCTTCAGTTCCAGGATATGTTTAGGGTTTTGCACAGCATGAACTCTGCAAGCAAAGAGATGCTCCCTACTCACCTTTGTATACAGGCAAACAACACATGGAACAAAAGGAATTGTTTGTCATGGTCTGGGAGCAAGACCAACATTTTTTAAAAATCACAGCTATAAAAAGAATGTGATGGAATGGGCAGTGTGGCCTGAGAAGCCACAATAACCACGCAAACCTTGTGGAGGAATTTGGTGTTAAATCTTTTTGCTTAAGAGTAGAACAGATTTTTTAAGTTTTAGTGTAATTTAATGGGAATTTTTTTTTATATCAGTGGTAAATTTCTTTGTTCCAGGCAGAGTTGGAAGGAACAAGAATGAGAAAAATTATAAGATTTTTCTTTTCCTTCTGCTATAGTTAGGAAGGGAGGGGAGCACTTGGTTTCTTGATATCAGCCCTTTTCAGCCTAAGGAAGTTCTCCCCGATTTTCAAGGGAATGGAAGCATTTGTGCTCTGGCACGTGGGAACTTTACTAGTGAGAGAATGCATGAAAGAGTAAGGAAGACTTTTAGCTAAACCTGTCCTGCCTGCAGGATATTCATCTTTATGGCATTTTTGCTTCATCTGCTTTTGTTTGTGAAATGTATTGAATCAATTTCCCACTTGCAGTCCATTAACCAAATGTTTGCTTAAGCTGGCAGATTGTTTAAAATATTATTTTTTTTTTCATGAGAGTCATATTGGAGTACCAGGGGAAAGGATGAGAGAGAGATAAAGGTGAGAGAGGGGAGAATTAGGTACCACAATTAGTAGCTTCATGAGGTAAATGTGAGAGGCAATAGGCAGCACTCCCTGAGACAAACAAGATCACCGACATGACTCATGCCTGTAAAGAGGAGATCTTACCTTTCACATTCTCATTCCTTTCATAGCACTCTCTCCTTTCACAGGGGAATGAGGAAGATGTTCAGGGATGGACAGCTCTGGGGGGAGGTTTGAGCTGTTGTGTTCTGCTAGGGAGCCATTTAATTGCACACAGGATCCAGTGAGATACCTCCTGTGAGGGGAATGAGCTTAAGGATGCACCTTCTCCATTGTTAAATTAATAAAGTAGTGACCTGTGGAGAAAATCTATTTCAGTGCCCATCTTTCAGTCCCTTGAGTATCCTGATTAAATAACGGACTGTATTGAAGCCTCCAGAGCAGTTGAGTCATTGCTTGTGTTTAAACTACAGCACTTTCCTCCAAACATACAGTAATAAATGGAATTCAATACTCTTAATCAACTTATCAAAAATCCTGAAGATATTGGTACTGCTTAACATCTGTAGATGCACAGATAGAAGCAATGTCTCACACCACTCATACAAAACAAAACCACTCCAAGCTGTTTATGCTACCCACCAAAGGGCTGTCAATCTTATTTGCTCTGAAGAAGACAGTGCTTGGGGGCTGTTGAGTGTTCTGCCTGCACAGGAGGGAGAGTATATAAAGGATTCCTACGTTTACTTGGATGTGAAAATGAAATAAACTTTCAGGAACAACAGTGCGGATGACTATTGTTGTGGTGCATATTTCTCAAATGCCTACAGATTTTCACTCTTCATTGCATTCAGTTCACAGGCACAGGGGAAAATGGATTACTGAAAAATTTTGATGTGGTAACAAAGAATAAAACACCCCAGGATTATGGGAATTAGTAGTAAGAAGCCTGAACATGTAAAAAAAAAAAGCCACAAAAACATAGAGAAAGATAAAAATTTTAGAAAGTTTACTGATCATTGTGGTAATCTGTGAACATTAGTAAAACATAGAGTACTTCACATAAGAATAAAAATAATATCTATCTGCAGCGCAGTCTGATTTTTAGGAATTTCTTTACTTCATGATTTATAATAAAAGTGCTCATGCTTTTATGTTTCTTGTGTTGGATAAATCACCAGGCTTCTCTCTCAGCAAAAGGAATTTTACAAATGAAACAAACTGTTAATATCTTCCATGGTGATTTTATCTTCATTTCTAAAGAACCTTTTTAGAGAAAAAGTATGTTAAAAATAAACTGCTCCATGGCTTACCCTTTCTGCAAAGGTGTGTCAGCAAGCAAACATAACCTTGATTTCTGTGATGTTTCAGATGAGTCACTTCTAGCATTTGCATTTAGATTAGGACTGTGCTTCTGAAATTAATATGCCAACCACCCCTATTTGCTATCCTCCTCTCCTCTCCTCTCCTCTCCTCTC
>PYHW01010828.1:50250-62424 GCA_013186435.1 Turdus rufiventris | reverse complement strand
TGGTGCAGGCATTGCCTTTGACCACTAAAAGTAATTCTTACACCTAAAGAAGCAGAGTTCATGGATTATTTAGTAACATTATTTGTATTTATTTCAATTAGAATTAAAAAATAAACCCAGATGCTTCAGTAGACTGCATAATGAGCAACGCAGATGTACTGAACTCTTCTAAGGCCTCATCCTCCAGGGTGCAGGGCAGCATCCCAGTGTCCTTGTGAATGTGCAGTCTACCCTTAAGCATAAAAATTGGAAACCAATAAATTATGTTCTTTGAGCAAAATACATTGAGGATATTGATCATTGTATTATTCATAAGATTCAATTATCTGATGCATTGATTTCTTGACCAAAATGTATGCAAATATATAATAGATGTTTCTTTATATTACTTTAAAATGACCATTATGAAGTTGTGTTTTGTTTGAGTGCATAAATTAGCTTGTGAGAGATTGACTAATTTTAAACTTGGAATTGCCAGCAAGTTTGCAGATATTTTTTTTTTCTCATTCTAACTTATTAGTATCAAATAATATGCTAAGAGCCATTTTATTTTTCTGAATACATGATCATATCCTAACAGATACTCCCTGAAGTGTCTGGAGTACAAATCTCATTTTATGTGTATTAAAACCAGTAGGGAATCTCAAATCAGCTCACTAAATAGCTTTCCTGCACCACCTTATTGAGCAAGAGAAAACTAATATAATTGCCATTTTGCTGTTCTGAAAGCTTTAAATCTGGCAGCCACTGAATTCTGAGCTTATATTGTTTCTTCATGAAGGCCATTTGAAGGTGAAATGAGAATAAACTTTATTTTATTAACATTTTTATTAAATGGACTCGAATGTGTGTCCCAGGGAGTGGTGTTGCACTTTGCACAAAATACTCAAGATCTGATGGGAGAAAAGAAATTGATTAATTAGAATGAAATGTTTAAGACCAGTAAATAAATCTAAAGTTTGATGATTTACAGCTCAAGAAAAATCATGGTGTACACTTACCAGTTTTCAGATTAGTTTTAGATACAGCCAGAGTTCTCTTGTAAACAAATCAATGTATTACATTATTATTCACAGATCTGTTTTGTACCTGCTTTTCATTTTGTGTCAAATTATCTGATGGAGGCAGCATTAGGAATACCCTTGGGCCGTTCACTTTATCTCTGTGTGCTTATGTTTATCTTCTGTGTTAAGTTTTGACAAGGTTTTTCTGTCCTTTGTGAGTATTGTGAGCTCCAGAGAACAATGCCAGTGGTAGCTGTGTGCAGCAGTGGTCTCAGTGCAGTAGCTGAATGTTATGGGTTATTTTTTAATAAGCATTGTTCAGTTTCTTTAAGGCTTCTAAGAGGTGTCAGTTTTACAAATGGTATTTTGACTGAAAGGGGTAACATTACTATCCATGGGATGGGGGACAGGCAGTTGTCTTGTAAATGCAAGCCAGCAAAATTATTCTATATTCCTTGAATATCCAGGTCTTGCTTCTTCATTTGTTCTGGTTACAAAAGGACTTGACATTAACTTAAATGTTTTAAAATTATGGGAGCGTAGAGTGTGTGACCATTTACCAGCACATCTTCAGCTGTGAAATAGCAGCTGTTTTGATCGTTACATTTTGAGTGTCCATTCCTCATAATCTGAAAAATTCATGGGAGTTTGTTATTGCATTCTGCTTCTCTTTCTCCTCCTCTATTGCCTCCATAAATCTACTTGAACTGAGAGGAAAAGCCAGCAAAATTTATTTGTGCAGAATTTACAGACAAACTATCAGAATTTGCCAAGACTGGACAACATGAAAGTAAATGTGCAAATTAGAACTGGACTGCATTGAAAAAAATGAATAATTCATTTCAGTGTTCCTGTGAGAGAACATAAGTATCATTTAAGGGATGACTATAAAGGGTAGGAGAGGAAGATCTGGGTTTTTTTCATTATTGCTGTCAAATACACTTCACACTCTTATTTCAACACAGAATTCTTTTAAAAATTAGAATTCAATTAACCTTGATAATTATTTGAAAAAAACCAAAAAATGGAAATCACTTTTCTGAAAATATCAAGAGATATGTGTGGGAGTATATATTACACTGATATTGTTAAGTTTTGAAATTGTAATTTTGAAAACAAAATTCACAAAGCAGTATAATTAATTTTCCTTCTTCTCACCTGGCAAATCAGTTCTGAAGTACTCAATGCAATAGAAAATACTATCTTTATGTGACTCGAAGTGAATTCCCTATTTCTGTATAAAAAAATGTCTGCATGAGTGAAGGTATCTACACATTATGTAAAGAGATACTGCTTGTATGGTATATATAGGTAGCAGCTGTATGGATATATACACATATATACACATATGTCCACACAAATGTGTTGGTTTTGAATAAAAAGTCATCTGTGGTTTGAAATTATTTCATTATTAAATGATGTTGATAAAACCTGAGATGCTCACAAGTTCCTACGAAACAGTCTGTGCCTTGGAGGCTAAAGTTCACTCTAAATTAGTCAACAAACCAGAAATCACCTGTACTGGTATAATTACAGCATCAAATGTGCTGGGGATACAATCCATTGGAAGTCCTTCAGCTGCTTGACTGGATTTTGCATTAAGTTTCTTTTTCAACAAATGTTTGTTTGTGGTATTCCATTATATACCTGTCAGTCTAGGGCATTACGAGTGGTGGACAGCAGTGACCTGTTAGGAAATCTCTGACATCTGCTCTTAGATCTATGCTGTAAAGTGGAGTAAAACACAGATTGGCTCGAAGGAATGACAAAATATGTACCTTAAAAGGATTCTCCTGTATCCTGAAGTATTTATGGTGCTTCTTACATTTTATGTCTGAAAGAAATAACAAAATTTACTAAGGTAGTAGTATTTTTGGTGGGTTTTCATGTTAGTTCTCTGCAGCCAATGAAAAATTCATAAACCTCACAAGAAAAATATTAAGGGTCAGTAGTTCAGGCTACAGTATATATATAGGTACATAATGCACTGTGCATTTCAAAATCTGACAGTTTAGTTTACTAGGAACGCTTTATTCTTGATTTTACAAGGTCAAATAAAATAATACCTGTCTGAAAAATAAGGAGTAATCTCTAACAGTATTGTTTCTTCAAGTAACAATCTTTTGTCAAAATTTTGAAGAATGTATCTTAGATATATTTTTGTTTGAATAAATTGTTTGAGTAGCAGAAGAATTTCAGTATATGTACTTTATTCTATTACCTATAGAATTAATCCAGATTTATTCGGAAATTAGACTTGTCTTAAAGAATGCATTTAAATTGCAAAGTTTTCATTTCTAACCTGTGAAGCCTGAAAGCCCATGAAAAAATGCAATAAAATTAAGGATGAAATAAATATTCAGTGAATGTATGCAAATTGCAAAGATTTCTACATTAGTTTTAATGTGCCTGAAAAGATTTGTTTCTGGCAATTTTTTCTTTTTCACCTACTACTGTTGTTGAAATATTACTTTTTATTTTTATTATATTTCATATGTAAATTTTTTTTCTTGGTTTTCTTTTCTTTCCCCCCATTTAAGATTCCAGAGGCTTATTTTATTAGAGATCCTCATACTTTCCTCCTAACAAAGGACTTTATTAAGGTATATATGTCCTTTTTAATGCAAAGAACCCCCAAAAGCTCTCTCAAGACCTGAACTGCATGTCCTCACAGGTTAACATTTTCACATATAACGCCAGTTGCTGGAGATGAGAATGGTTAGTTGGTTAACTGAAGCATGCTTGAAAGGAGAAGCAAAGCTTGTCTACAAAATACTAACACTTGGATGAGTCTGCAGCCTGGGAGGAGAGCACCGGGTGAATTTTCTGGACTTTTTTCATGGCTGACTTGGGATATGCCTGCATTGTCACACAGTGTGTTGACCTCTCTCCTTGATGTATATTGCTCCTGACAGTCCCTCTCCTTTGCCCGCAGGCCATGGAGGCGCAGATACAGAACTTTGGACAGACGCCATCGCAGTTGCTCATTGAGCCCCATCCACCTCGGAGCTCTGCCATGCACCTGGTGAGACATGACTGCTGGCTGGGAATGCATTCCCTTTGAACCTTAGGTTCCCTTGTAGGTCATAAACTACTCATTAAAGCAACACTTTTAAAGCCCCCCCATTGCCCATGCAGCCATGCTAGCTTCGGGTAGCAACAAATCACAGGGCTCTAGCTGAGCACGGTGGAGTTGTGACTAGCTTTAGCTTCATCTAGTCCTGGATTTTCCATCTTAAAAAATATTAACTTGATAAATATATGTTTGCAGTCTTGTTTCTGCAAGTGGTGAGAAGGACTGCAGGCTTTCCTTAGAGTATGTTGATTTGTTTTAAAGGATGCATTGCTAGGGGCTGATTTATGAACAATGTCTGCTCGACAAAAATGAAGTATTGGAGTTCAAATCATGCTGGAATCCTCCTGCCCATTCCACCGGGAGAATGAAATGTATATTTTGAGTTTCAATTCAAACTCCAAAATTAATTTCCATCACATTCTTCTCTATGCTTCTCACAAAGAATCATATGAAATAGCCAGACTGAACAAGACAGATTTCTGTGCTCCTGAGTGCCTTTGATAAAATGCTTAGAGCTAGACTTTTCTTTAAGCTTTGTAAATCAACAGTAATAAATGCAGTAGTTTCAATCATTTTATCTGTCTATAAGGAAATCTATCTAGCTGTACACTGTGAGAGTGGAAATTGATCTGGAAGTGGTTGTTGTATTATTTTAAGTGTGTACAAGTCAAACTTAATATTTATTTTACATTCTTAAGATATGGATAATATATTTTTAATAATTTAAGGTGATAAACAGAATGGAATATTTGACCTTTTAGAAATATTTCATTTTAGAAAGTTCATTTTGTTATAACAGTTGCTGAAAAAACCCCACTTGAAACCAATACTCAATAGCTATCTTTATCCTTGTACAAACAATTGTGTCATTTGTAGAATCATGAAACAGGCTTAGGGTATTACAACCTTATTAGGTTACAGACTCCCTAATAAGCATATGCTTTACATAGAATTGAATTGTCTTTGTTTGGAAGTATTTCTTATGAGGAATTCATTAAAAAAAATATCTGTGAGTTTTTGAGTCACTCTTAAAATTTCATTTTTCAACTGATGTAGTTTATAGAATTAATATTTATTATGTATTAATTTATTAACTCATTAAGATATATTGCTATTTTATGAATATTAACTACTGAATAATTTTACATTCTAGTGTATGCTGATTAATGCTAATGGTCATTTTGTACCCTATAATGATAATCCTTACCATACCTATTCTCTATTTATCCTCGTGTAATGTTCCAATAATAGCTTGTGATCTTGCTCTCCTCCATCACTAGAGTAGATAAACAGGTACTGTTGTTTTCCCTGTATGTGCACATGCTTGCCTGCTCTTTTTTAACCTCGTTATCCCTCAGACCTCCTCACTAATTGTGTTATCCCTTCTGTTTTCTTCTGCTCTCTTCTCCTTTCTACTCAACAGTGTTTCCTTCCACAGAGCCCTCTCATGTTTAAAGATCAGATGCAGCAGGATGTCATCATGGTGCTGAAGTTCCCATCAAATTCCCCTGTCACACATGTGGCAGCCAACACGCTGCCCCACCTGACCATCCCTGCCGTGGTGACTGTCACTTGCAGCAGGCTGTTTGCAGTCAATCGGTGGCACAACACAGTAGGTAGGTGCTCGCAGGCACGCTTCATTCAAATCTGAAGACCTCAACAATGATGCTTTAATTTTGAGTGCAATTTAACTCACCCGCCTGCCTGTGCACCAAAATTTACTGTTTCTTCTGGTTTGTGTCAAATAAACACAGCTTCTGTTTTCTCTGGTGTCATTCCTAGAAACACTCTCCTTAACAGCAGCACATCACCATGGCAGCCAATCGATTTGTGGTTACTTCAGGATTTGATATAATGCTTTTCAGGAGACTGCTGTTGCTCTCGATACAGCAAATATTAATACGTCCCAGGTTTCAGGAACACTTACTGGCATGCTAGAGAGTATATATCCCTGTCTGCTGCTTGAGAGAGATTTCAGGATCTTGTCATAAGCCTTCCCCTGGGTCACTGCTTGATTATCTGGACCCTGAGCAAGCCTAAGCAGCCAGACACGGAACTATTCTGAGAAGTTTCCTCATTCCCTCACAAAAGTCCATCCAAGGGAGACGTCCCAAAATTCTCGTCCATCCCCTCTGCTCACCTCTCCATATTGCCATTAGGACTGTCTGTGTCACCTGGACATGCAGGTGATAAGACTGTTTCAGGCATCACTAAATAGGTGGTGGGGCCATGAGGTACACGAGGGAGCAAACAGGTTTGATTTTCTCAGGTAGTTTCCTGCAGCAATAGCCCTTATACGGCAATATCTGGAAGCATTTATTATACTCTATCAGGTGCAAATGCATTAAATGTAAAAAATGTTTTTTTCCCATTTCTTGAAAACAGAAAAGATCTAGAGGGGGAAAAAAACAAACAAGCATTTTTTTTAAAGTATTTTGTAACAATATCCTCAATGGAAGATTCTAATGTCAGGAATGATTCAGAGGTGCAGAAACTGTCCTGTGTTGTTTCAATACACCTTTGACTGACAGTGATTGGCTAATTTCTAATTATTTTCCCCCCTTATTTTTTCAGAGATTCTGTCCAAGTACTGTATACCCCTCATCATTCATGTCTCCTCTATTTGAGGAAGCTTATTTAGCTTTGGAGTAGCCCTTTCTCATCCAGATTGTCAAGTCAAGAGAACCCAAAATACCTACGCATACTTTACCAAGAAGGAATGAATCTCATTGATATTGTGGTATTCTGGAGTTCAAGAGTTTCCCTAAAAACTGTAATTTGAAGTCCTTTAGTTTAGCTGTAGCTTAGTTGGTCTTCATGATGCATATGACAGTAAGGTTTTAAGTGTTCCTCTATACTCTTGTATAACATAAGTCAGGTTTGCAAACATTCAGAATTAAAGGTGTGAACCAGACAAAAATTAAATTTCACACCATTTGTAAACCTCTGGTCTAAACTGGAAAAAAAAAAAAGGAATACTTTCTAAATATATTATAATAGAAAGAGAGGAAAATGAAACTGTTTAGAGAATCAAACCTCATTGCAATGATTTTTTAAACTTTTACATCGTGCTTGGAAATGTTGCTTATTTTGTAGGAGGCTAATCCAGGACAGAGTATCAATTTCCTACTATTGCCATAATAATATTTTAATAAAGCATAACTCTAGTCTAAAAGATAGATTTATCTACAGAAATGTATGCACAGGCCACTTGTTGTGGAATGTATATAGAACCTTGGAATTAATAAACAGGAGGAGGCATATACATAGACATCTCATAATAGAAGTGAATGAATCTAAGTTAATACCAGTAAAGATCTGTCCCAAACTGCTTGGGTTTTGAAAGAAGAGACAGAAAGAAGGCAAGGAGAAGCTCTCAGAGTAGTGTCTTTCTGAAAATGGCAGAGCTGGCTTTTCTTTTACCTCTTCCAGCTGTCTATTGCACTAGTAGAAAATTGATTTTATTCATCAGAAATCCGTATGTCCTATTATATAAGATATTCTTGTGCAGTGTGGCAGTTTGTGACAAAAATTATGTTTTCAGTAGTGACTATTTGATTTATATACCAGGGAAGGTGCTCAGAAGAGCCAAACGAATGCTATCTGTGCATGAGAGCAGATAACATCAAAGTTGCAGCCCCTGGTGCACATTTGAACATCTTAAGGACTGCTCAGAATAGAATTAACAGGAATAATTGTGGCACATTTACTGTAGCCTACAGTTGTACATCTAAAAATTTTAGATAAATCCATGAAAAGATCCAAGTTTCTGTCATATACAAGTTTCCATATGTAAGAAACTCATAACAAGGTTTAATCTAATTAACTTTATTTTCTTGTGAAGATCTTTGCTCAAAAGTTTCAAAAATATCTCATACTGTTTTAGATGCATGTATGTGGCTGCAAAAGTTGTGATGCAGTTGACTCTTCTACATTTATAGCTACTTTTACATAAAGGAAGAATTAACAAATGCATATTTGTGTAGCACAGAGGAAGAAATCTCAAAGTAATAATAAAACAAATAGCAAAAAGTTGCTTTCTAAAATATATAATAATCCAATAATGAACTTTTAGACCTCGAAAATTCGTGTCAAAAGGTTTCTATGTGCTTTATTCTTCCTTCCATGTGTAGGCCTTCGGGGAGCCCCAGGATATTCCTTGGATCAAGCCCATCATCTTCCAATTGAAATGGATCCATTGATTGGTATGTCAAGATGAAAATGTAGCAATATATTTGAAATTGGCGTTTTCAGGAGTTATTGATTAAGTTGTATTTGTATGTTCTGCTTCATTTAACACAGAAAATAGGAAAATATTTATTCTTGTCAGACCTGGAAAACTAAAAGCATTAGCTATTGATGCTGAATGAATTACATGAGTGCTATTTGTTATTAACATCACCAGCAACTGGTATTTAAGAAACTACCAATTAAGTCAGTTACCTTGTCAGCCCATATCTATAATTCTGCTGTCTTATCAGGTCACATTAGTAAAATAAAACGTGAGGCTCCTGTGGAGTTAGTGTATTTTTTTTTTTTTTACAGCCAGCACTATGTTTATCAGTGCAGATGCAGATCCATTTATTTTCATTCACTTTATGATTTGGATTTAGTTGACAATGCTAATTTAATAATGAAAGACTGTATTTTGAATTGATAGTATTTTTTAAAATTCAGAATTTCTGAGAAAGTGAATTATTTGAGAAATAGCATCTGCTGAAATTGCTAGATTGCAGGACTTCCTAACAATCATGAATTTTCATTAATTGCACTTATTTGATTGGTAAGGGGGAAGGGAGTTCAGTAATTTGAAACAGAAATTGGAAATAAGGAAGGTTCTTAGGGGTAAGTTTGCAGCATTACTGAGGAAAAAAAACTTTTAAAACATAGCAAGATATAAAATTATTCTTTTGTCTGTGTCAATATTCATGTTCAAAAGATTTACATAGAAGTACCTCAGGAGAGTTAGCTTCCTCATTCTGTGTGCTTCATTTGATCTCATATAATGACAATGGTTTTCTGTAGTTTTTTCTCTCACAAGCTAAGGCACAACTATTGTGCCCATCTGTTTTGGAAATCTGAGTAATTTGCTATTCATTATCTTTTATCTGGTAGACATACAGGGTCTGGTCATTTAAATATGTGTTCTTAGAATGTATATAAACATGATATTAACTTCCACAAGCAATTTTAAAATAGAATGGAGTGAGGGGTTTTTAGCTGAATCTTTTATTTCATGCAGTTGTGAGCAGTGTAAGTAGAATAGCAAAAAAATAAGGGAAAAATTAGATTATTATCTACATTAAGTTGTGTTCTTGTGTTAGGAGAAACATATTTCTCAGAATAATTTTCACCTCCCTAACTTCTGGCAACTGAAGTTAGTTGTCAAGACTTCCTCCATAACTACGGTAGAAAGACAAATTCTCTTCTGAAGCTGTCTAGCACTTAGACAGCTATTATAGTGTGAGATGGCTTGTTGTGAAAAAATGTCTTCTACAATGAGACTGGATGGAATGGGTAAAATGAACTTAGATTATATATTCAACTTGCAGAATGTTAATATTGAGATGGAACACACTTCTATGGTATTGCCATATCTTGTCTGTTGTGTCACAGGGAGGACAGAGCCCATTAGCTGGGGACTCCCAGTCATTAGTATCCTTCTAAACAATTTTGTTTGGCAGTTGGATTGGTGGGATTTTGCATAAACCTTTTCCTTCTGTCCAGGGGAGTTTCTAGGTGTCATTGCCCCTTTTAAAAGTACTGTCTGTGGCCTGAGTCCGTGCTTGAGGAGCAGATGATAAAACTTATTTTTCCTGTACTGGAAAATCACATTAGGTTTGAATAGATTTATGGAATCATAAAATATGCTGTGTTGGAAGGGACCCATCAGGAGCATCAAGTCCAGCTCCTGGTCCTGTGCAGGACTTCCCCAAGAGTCACACTATGAGCCTGAGAGCAGTGTCCCAGCTCTTCTTGAATTCTGTCAGGCTGGTTCTGTGAGTACTTCCCTGAGGAGCCTGTTCCAGTGCCCAAAGACCCTCTGGGTAAAAAAAATCTTCGTAATATCCAACCCAAACATCCCCTTACTCAGCTTTATGCCTTTTCCTTGAGTCCTGTCCCTGGTCACAAGAGTAAAGAGATCAGTACCTGCTCCTCCGCTTCCCCTCATGAGGATGCTGAAGATCACAGTGAGATCTGCCCTCATTCATTGGTTGAATCCTTGTCTTTAATCTGGTTAAGCATCTGAAGGTATGGGGTTGTTAAGGCTACACAATACAAGCATTTTTCTGTAGAAGAGATATCAACCACCAAGAATTGGCTCTCTGCAGTATTGTTAATATTGATTTCACATTTTATATGCACTTCCGCCACTTTCCCCTGGTTCATACTGTTTGGGAGACTACTTCTGCAGAGCACTAAAATTATTATCACATATTATACAGTGCATCAGGCAGCTTATAAGAAATTGTCATCTCCTGTAAAATCTTATCTCTTATTCAAAGGAGAGCTAGAAATCTCACAATAATTTTGTATTTCTGACACCCATATAGACAGCTCTAAATGTTCATATTCAAAATGCTTACTCAACAACAAATTCACAGTTCATTGCAAGTTAAATGTATTCATTTTCTCCTGTAAATGGATGACAGGAAGGTGTTGGAATGGCTTACATGTAAAATGTGTTTTGCATTTCGTTACAGCCAATAACTCTGGTGTGAACAAACGTCAGATCACAGACCTTGTGGATCAGAGCATCCAGATCAATGCACATTGCTTCGTGGTCACGGCAGATAATCGCTACATTCTTATCTGTGGTTTCTGGGACAAGAGCTTTCGAGTCTATTCCACAGAAACAGGTGACCTCAAATACAGCTCTCTGATTCTCTGGTTTAACTTTTGAAAACCATAGTTATTTTCATGAAATTTATCATATCAAAAATATTGATCCATGGATCTATTATTTCTAGCTGTATTTATTTCAGGTTGTAAGGAATTAGGTTGAATGTCCTGCTACAGGAACCAATTTTTTCTTGCTTTGTCTGATTGCTTAGGCTAATAGCACTCAGTATATTGCTAAAAACAAATTGTAATAATAGAAAGGAGGAGGTGATAATCATAGAAAACCTTAGTTTGACATTTGCATAGAACAAATACACATTTTTATCATAATAATGTAGCACAATTATGGAAAGGTTCATGTTCAGTCTTATGTATATCACTCATGAAATTCATAAATACTGTTCTAATGCCATTGCTTAAATACTGATGGAGCTGTAACTCCACTTAATATTCAGTGACTGCAGTACTGCCTTGATTCTCAGAGATAAGGGTTAGACTATGGATTGACACAGAGCACAGCCTTCAACAGGAACAAAAAAAAAGGTGGAAAAAAAAGTTTAATCTTTGCGATTTTGTAATCTTCTTGTAGCATTTAGTGACCTTTAATTACGGGACATGAGATGAAAGCTACATTTGAACTGAATATTAATTATATAGTTAATGATTTCTAAATGCTGCAAGTACCTTATAAAACTGAATTTGTATGACTTTGCATTCCCACCAGGAAAGTTAACCCAGATTGTGTTTGGCCACTGGGATGTAGTGACTTGCCTTGCCAGGTCGGAGTCCTACATCGGGGGCGACTGCTACATCGTGTCTGGGTCTCGAGATGCTACATTGCTACTTTGGTACTGGAGTGGCCGACATCATATCATAGGTGACAATCCAAACAGCAGTAAGTGTCCTTTAAATAACACCTCTCTCAGAGGTCTTCTTTCACACCTATTTGTTTTAACATTCACTCTTTCAGCTTCAGAAAGAAGTTTATTACCAAATGTATCAGTAACTATGCCCACAGGTTGAAAGTTGGTGTAAGAGCACCACATGCTAAACAGTGCATTGATTGCTAGCCAAAAAAATGTTTAAACACTCTCTGTGTGTTAAGAGATAATAGGATGGGAGTATAGTTCCTAAGTTTGTAATTGCCTTTATCACTTATAGCATCATGTCATCATAAACTAGAATAAGATGGTAGTGGCCTTTAAGTGACAGGACATATATCACTATATTTTGACTTCTCTTTCCCTGGAA